>BQNB010043999.1:11872-45151 GCA_026074375.1 Tanacetum coccineum
CCCAAATGTCTGACCACGTCTGAATGAGTCAGATTAAGATGTTGTTAAGAGGCATTTCTGAAAAAACAAACACCACCTTACCCATGTAGTTCTAGGATCAGATTAGGTTCCGTTTAGAGGTATGCGTTTTTTCCAGTTGACTATAAATTTTTTGGAGGACCTACGTACTTAATGTTGGTTTAGAGTATGAAAAGAAAAATCGAGCAGTCTTAGTTTACAACTGGAATGAAGTGACGTATGACAGGTATAGAATGGTTGTTTTAAAAGCTCTTATTACTATTGCTTATCTATTAATTTTGAACTTGTTGTATTTGATTCTATAGGAGATCGCGTTGAAATCGCTGGCACATTATCCGGTGTTCAACAAAGGCCTTTGCCTGTGTCTGCTAATGCTAGCGAGCTTCCAACATTGATTGATCCTCATATTGAACCTGCTCATACTAATGAAAACTGCCGCCCGCCAAAATGACACTGTATTCCTATTTCAACGGTTTTTGGGCGCTTTAGGAATTTGCCCAATGCTAACGTCGAATCAGACTCTATCTCGCGACTAGGTACACATCTTATTCAGTTGTTACTGGGTAATAAGATCTTATATTCATGTACTAGGTTTGTTTCCTGTTTTGGGCAGGTGCTGGTAAACGGGTTTTGTCAGACACGATCACTGAAACCATTAGTAAAAACCAAATGCAATGACATATGTTGGTCCATCAGAAAAGCATGCCGCTGACGTTTCGTTGCAATTTAGAAATGCATGCGATAATGACTTTTGGTCATTTGAATTTGGAATACCCAAGACTGGAAACAATCATGAAGTTTAGTATCCGACGCTGACAGGTAACATTCTGCTATACGTGGTTAGAATTAATAGTTAAAAAAGAAGAAATTTTATTAAATGATATCACAGATACAGATATAAGACAAACACTCAGACTATACGAACATATGCGGCCGTCTTTTTTTATTGTAAACTCTTATTACATCTTTCGGTCTCCTAATCCTGCTTTAAACGGCTAATAAAACTGTTTTTTTCAACCACTTTAGTCTGTATTTCTCCAGCCGTCACCATTAGACGAGAAGCCGTTTGTATATCATCTATTTGCATCCGCTTTAGAATTTCAATACTGTCGGCAACTTCATTAGAGTCGTTTGACGTCTGAAGCTCATTAATATATCAGTCTCTGATCCTTACAGTTTCATTTAGTTTGTTAGATAACCTGTAGTAATTTTGCATATTCTTTCTATCTTCAATGACTTCCCTTTCAAACAAGACTAACAGTTGGTCCTTAATGTTGTGTGAACCGGCAGCGCGTGCCAGTTCATGAAGTAGCGGTGATTGTGCATTACTCATGTTTTTAGAGAAAGTAGGTTAAAGAATAGGAAGTATTATAACACATAACTGGTATAACATTGAGTTATATACAGAATATGAATATACACTCATCCTCAAAGAAGACATGACATGTGGTTTAATTAATACATGTGGCGTTCTGTGTTGGCATGCAGAATAAACCACTTATTCAAAACAATGTGCCGCCCATTTCATCTGGTATGACTTTTTTTAACAAAAAAAAGAAACATAAAAAAAATGCTAAATGCAATTATGCTGGATGATACAGCAATATTTATAAATGTCATTATATAAATGCAGAACTACAATAACATTGATAGAAATTACTTTGTTTTACACTAATGTTTTGTACTTTTTCCTTTTTCAGACATTACAAATAATACCAAATGGTGGCAATCGGTTAGAACACGAAATCATGCGTATCTGAGTCTGGATACTAAAGAGTCATTCATTAGACCTGCGATCATAAGTTTTCCAAAGCACGTTCAGGAAAAAGAGCAATGCAGTACTCAGTTTATACAGAGTAAAGGTAGTTATTGTTGTTTTTCAAAGTATACTGTAACAGTAATTTATGGTTTTCTGTAACAATAATTTACGGTTTTTTCACTAACACTGAAATCCTGTGTTTTATGGTTTTCCAGATTCTTTGGAAAATATTGTACGCCGACCGCTGTTGGCAACACGAAACCATGCGTATTTGTGTATCGATACCAGAGATTGCACTATTAGACCTGCGATCGTAGGCTTTCCAACCAGTATCCAAGAGAATAGAACAAGAACAGAGGAAGTATTATCCAGTGGAACTGTTAATATTAGTCGGAAAAGAAAGGAAACAACCTCTTTGTTAACTCTACATCCAGATGACACTTTGTTTACTAGAAGCATAAGAAGGCGATATACACCAGCTACATCAAACATACGCCGTAATAATACAAATAGAAATTCCCCGGTTACCAACATCCAGAATCTGAGCGTGAATACAGCGCAAGCCAGAAGCAAGCGCTCGACAGATGCCAGAGGTAGGAGCTATTCATTTTCTTTTTTTTGATTTATGACAGTTTATTAAACCATGTAACTTTCTTTCTCATTCTCCGGCTTATTTATTCACTCTTTCAGATGACACGCTGTCTTATATGGATTTGGGTGACTGTGATCAGCAATGTCGCCACTGTGGATGTCTGTTTTGGTACAATGAACGACTCAAAGGCAATGCTTATGCTAGGGAAGCAGAATACCATCTGTGCTGTGGAGGAGGACAAATTTACATGCCACCAACGCCTGCTCCACCAGCTTTTATTCAACAATTGTTCAAAAACAACCAGTTTATGGAACATATCCGAGCTTATAACCAGATGTTCGCAATGACATCATTTGGAGCCAAAATTGATCACTCAGTTAACAAGAGACGAGGACCTTATGTGTTCAAAATATCTGGTCAAATATATCACTGGATAGGATCTCTTTGCCCAGAAGAAGGTCATCATCCATGTTTTTTGCAGCTCTATGTATACGATACACGTGATGAGCTTCGCAACAGAATGCATCACTTTGGTGGCCTAGACGAAAGCACACTTAATCCGGAAATCGTCGAAGGGTTAGTTCATGTTCTTGATGAGCATAATGGTTTAGTTAGACTATTTAGAACTGCACGTGACAAATACAATGCAGGTGACATACCGAGTTTCAAGATTAGGCTTTATAATATGGGAGGTGTTCGTGGATACGAACTACCGACCGCTGACGTTCTCGGAGCAATAGTGTTTGAAAATGGGCCAAGAAGCCGTACAGATTTCGATGTAATTATAGAATTCAGAGCCGGGCCTCCTCAAAGGGTTAACAAACTCCACCAATCATACATGTCGCTCCAATTCCCTTTACTATTTGTATTTGGTCAACCAGGGTACTACCCAGAGTTGATATTGAAGCCTCGCGATGGCACAGGCAAAGGAAAAAAAGTGACGATGAATGGCTACTACAAGTATCAGTTACACCCACGGAGAAAAGAATTTGGGCTTATCTTCAGAGGCGGACGACTGTTTCAACAATATGTAGTTACAGTCTTCTGTGCAATTGAACAAGATCGTTTAGACTTCATACGCAAAAATCAGAACGACCTTCGTTCAGATTTCTTATTAGGATTGTATGATGCTGTTTCTAGAGGAGACCGTGAAGGAATAACGGCTGGCTCAAAGATCATGTTACCGAATACTTTTACTGGAGGCCCCCGGTATATGTACAGCCATTACCTTGATGCTCTTGCAATCTGTCGATCATTAGGAAACCCCCAATTTTTCATCACCTTTACGTGTAATGTGAAGTGGCCTGAAATCAAACGTTATATGGCGCAGTTTCCTGAATTAACGCCAACTGATAGAGCAGATATTGTATGTAGAGTTTTCGAGCAAAAAGTAAAAGACTTTCTCAGGTTTCTGAAAGAAGTAAAAACATTTGGCTACGTTTCCGCAGGTATTATACACTAACATCTATTTATAGCTTATTGATTTATTCTCTTATAAAATATACGGTCATTGAAATCTAACTTCGTTTGTTTTTTACATGTGCAGTCTTATACACTATAGAGTTTCAGAAAAAGGGGTTGCCACATTTTCATACGCTATTGTGGATTGACTCAAGAAATACATTGAAGGACGCAACACAGATTGATGAATACATCTCCGCAAAGATATCCGATCCTGTGCAGGATCCCAGAGGTTATAAACTGGTGACGGAACTAATGATGCACGATCCCTGTGGTCCCGCAAACTTAGATGCATCGTGTATGCAAAATGGTCCTTGCAACAAGCATTTTCCAAAGCACTACAACAAGCAAACATATTTTGACAACAATAGTCACACGCAATACATAAGAAGAGATCAGGAATTCAAGTAATGAAGGGCGAATCGAGATTAGACAACTGCAATGTCGTTCCATATAATCGAGCACTATGCCTAGCCTTTGAAGCTCACATAAATGTCGAGTACTGTGGCTGGAGTATGCTTATTAAATATCTCTTCAAGTATATTTCTAAGGGACCAGATCACATACTAGCAAAAATCAGCAACTCAGAAACGTCCACTTCCGGAGTTGGCACCAACAAGCAAATTGACGAGATCCAAAACTATGTAGACGGTCGTTTCATCTGCCCATTTGAAGCTTGCTGGAGAATCTTTGATTTTCCGATACACTGCCGAGAACCAGCAGTACAAATTCTGAATGTTCACTTGGAAGATATGCAACGCATTAGCTTTCGTGAAAGGGATAGGCTAGACATCATAGTCAACATACCTGAAAAGAAAAAAACAACTCTGACTGAATGGTTCGTCTACAACAACGAAAATAGCGACGGTCGACACTTAACGTATTTAGATTTTCCTTCAGAGTTCGTGTGGTACTCGAATTCAAAAGAATGGCGACGGCGACAAATCAGGACTAAAAAGTCACTTGGAAGACTAACTTATGTTCATCCAAGTTCAGGCGATCTCTTCTACTTCCGAATGCTGCTGTGTCATCAGAAAGGATGCAAATCGCCTGATGAAGTAAGAACAGTCAGTGGTCAGGTGCTACCAACTTTTCGGGCTGCATGTGAAGCCTTAGGTCTGCTAGGGGACGACAAAGAATGGGACATAGCATTAGAAGAGTCAACTGCTTCAGCAACATCAAAAGAAATCAGAGTCCTTTTCGCTCAAATCCTGATATACTGTGACGTAGCCGATCCAGTTAAGTTATGGGCAAAACATTAGGAAGCAATGCAAGATGATATTCCAGCAAAAATATCAGAGGCAACAGGAATTCGGAACTACCATGTTAACAATGGTGAACTACAAGGATATATTTTATACGAGTTGGAAAAAATACTAAATGGTTTCGGGAAATCTGTGACAGACTTTGGTTTGCAATCTCCTCCAACGCATCTGCTTAAGGATCTCCAAAATAAACTGCTTATGGAAGAGAAAAACTACAACCGTAACCTTCTCAAACAAGATGCCGCTCAGTCGATCCCAAAGTTAAACAGCGACCAAAAAAACATATATGATCTCATAATAGGCGCATCTTCATCAAAACAACAAGAACTCCTATTCGTCTATGGGCATGGTGGTACTGGCAAAACATTTCTTTGGAAAACAATTATAAGCTCACTTCGGTCTGAAGGAAAGATTGTTTTGGCGGTCACTTCTTCAGGCATCGCCTCTTTACTTCTGCCAGCAGGACGTACAGCCCACTCCAGATTTAAGCTCCCTTTGGAATTAACTGATGAATCTTTTTGCCACGCCAAAAAGAAAAGTCAGTTAGGGAACTTATTAGTCGAAACAGATCTCATTATTTGGGATGAAGCTCCCATGAATGACAAACGATGTTTCGAAACTCTAGATAGAACACTTAGGGACCTGATGGACGCACCAAACGTTTTATTTGGAGGAAAAACAATCGTATTAGGGGGTGATTTTCGCCAAACGTTGCCAGTAAAAAAAGGTGCAGGAAAAGAAGAACTAATAGCTGCTTCCATTGCTGAATCATACTTATGGTGCCACTTCAGAATCTGCACACTTAAGGAAAACATGCGGCTTCAAAGATTCGGTCTAACCAGCGAGGAACGCAAACGTTCAGAAACTTTTGCTAAATGGCTTCTTGACGTCGGTGACGGCAAAATAGGGGAGCCTGAAGAAGAAGATCAAGACAGCTCCTGGATCACGATTCCACCTGAATATTCAGTTGACTACGACGAGACAGGTCTCTCAAAGCTCATCAATTTTATCTATGACGATACGACGCTCAAGACACCAACTGCAGGCTCTCTCCAAGAAAAAGCAATTGTGTGTCCAAAGAATGCCACTGCAGACGATGTGAATGCTAAAATTCTATCCAACATTGAAGGCCAGAGCAAAATTTATTTAAGCAACGACGAAGCAATTCCAATGGGCGGCATAACCAGTGAAACAGAGTTACTTTACCCAACAGAGTACTTAAACACCATCACATTCCCCGGCTTCCCGCCCCATGAGTTGGAGCTAAAAGTAGGATCACCGATAATGCTGCTACGCAATGTTAATTTGTCAGGAGGCTTATGCAACGGCACAAGAATGATTGTCAGATGTCTGATGTCGAAGTTGATTGAAGCACAGATTATCACAGGAACAAGAGTTGGCGAAAAAGTCTTTATACACAGAATTCCACTTACACACAAAGACCCCAACCTTTCCTTTACCTTCAAACGAACTCAGTTTCCTGTAAAGCTTTGTTACGCCATGACCATCAACAAAAGTCAAGGACAGTCTCTTTCAAAAATCGGGATATACTTACCAGAACCAGTTTTTAGCCACGGACAATTATATGTGGCTTTGTCTAGAGCAACTTCACCAGATGGGTTAAAAATTCTCATAAATCCAGAAAACAACCACTTACCCAATTCCACAAAAAACATTTGTAACATTCGAGAATTTTTGAATTTAGAATGACGATGTCAATCTTTGACTTTTTGGGTCTGGCTTGACTTATAAGAACGAGCATCTAAATCACGTTTTCACGACTCGGACTCAAAAGAAATTTAATGTAAAACGATATTCCTGACAACTTTTTAGTTTTGCTCTAGACCTGGAAACGAGCCGAAAAGGGCTAAAACAGCACCGCAAACATTATTCGAACAGTATACAACGCGGACACACAAAAAGCAATTAAATTTGTTTTTAGTTATCAGTATTTATTTAATAAAAATATTAAATAAATTATTCATCATTTTTAATTAAAAGCGTTTTTGAAAACGCGACTATTCGAGTTGAAATCCATTTTTATTTCGGACGAAGCGAAACCAGTTCATAAAAGGAATAACAGATATTTTATTAAATGTTATAAAATATTTCTGAAATATTATCAAATAAATACTCGTTTTTATCAGAAAAATGATTATAAAAACAATGGCGCAAGTTTCGAGATTTGAATCGTTCGTTAAGTCGCTCAAACGAGTCCCGAACCGTTTTTATAAAAACTATACCAAAAATGTTACACTTTTAACCCCTCAACTATTTCAACTTGTCACTTTAGTTATATATATATATATATATATATATATATATATATATAATTTTATACTTTCATTTCATTTGATCTCACATATATACACACACCACTTTCACTCTCTCTCCCTCCCATCTCATACTCCACCACCGGCAACCACACCGCCGCCGGAAATCTTTTCCGGCGGGATTTTCCGGCCAACACCAAAAACGAGCTCCATCTTCGGATCTCTCCGATCCCCTACTCCACTCTCCTCCACGCGCCGCACCTTCCCCCATCTCCACCGAAACCACCACGACAGTCGCCACCTCCCAAGGGTGCGCGTGGATTTATAACCACCAACAACCGGTGCGTTTGGTTTTGTAATAGAAACAAGGGTGCGGGTTGATTTTGATTTTTGCAGCCGCAAGGATGCGTTGGTTGGGGGATTCGGGTCAGTCCCGAAAAGGGGTGCGTCGGGTGGGGTTAACAACCAAAGAGTGCGTTGGGTTTATAGCAATTAGGGGTGTTTGTTTTGAGTTTTGCACCGAGTAGGACGCGTATGGTTCGGGGTGACAGCCACCGAAGAGGACTTCGGGTTGGGTTTGCACAACAAGGCGACGAAGCTAGGGTATAAAAGCAAGAGGGGTGTGTGTTGGTCACTATAAAACTGTCGGTGGTTGGGGGGTGGGGGTGTGCGTCTGATGCTGTGGGGACATCGGGACAGCCGAGGGGTGAGTCTGGTTTCGGGTTAAACCGACAAGGTTGTAGTTTGGTTTAATTGTTGATAGCAAGATATGAGGTGTTTTATGTTGCGGTTTGACTGATTAGGGACGTTTGGGTTAGCTGTAAACCGCCATGGGGTGTGTTTGGTTCGACAGTCTCACAAATAGGGGTGCGTTTGGGTGGCAGCCGCACCACATGGGTGCGTTTGGCTGTCACAAGCCCACATAGGGTGCGTTTGGCTTAACAGCCGTCGCCACAATGGGCGTTTGGCTGTCCCATCAAAAGCCCCGGGGGGGTATTTGCGTCTAGTTTGTGGGATGACACCGAAATAAAGAGGTGTTTGGTTAACACGAACAATATAATTGTTTCTTTAATCGATTATATAAAATGTGCTGAAAAAATATAATAAACTTGTGCGGTCTAGTAAACATGAATTAAATATTAAAACTGAGAATTTAATATTGATGAACAAGCGATATAGTCCATATTTGAGACGAAAATTGGACTAAAAATGGACTTTAGTGCCTTTATGTAAAGGATAATTTAAAACAGAAAATAGAATGTGGGATTCGGAATTCGAGACTTTGAAAAGTAGACTTTAGTTTACAAAATATAACAAATTATATTTTTACGGACGTTTAGACATAAAACGGGACTTCTAACTCCCAATAACGAAGAAACTGGATCGAAATCGGAATATATACTTTAATAGAAAATAAGTTATTTTTAATATATTATAAATCTAGCAGATAATAATTAAACGATTTGAGCACTTTCGAGTCTGTTTCAGCCTTCCGGCGAAACACGAAAGTTGTTCGTAATGCATTTTACTTGCCGTGCTAGCTTATCAGCTTTAGAAATTGAGATAAGTTAGGATTGGACGGAAAATAGTATATATACATAAAATATACTAAGGGTTAAGGTTTAAAGACGCGCAAGTGGATTTCTCATCACATGTATATATGACTGCATACATATAAAAATATGTATGATTTCGTGGTAACGATGTACGCATCGTTGGTCGTATTTATTACGTGTATAATCGAACGACATAATTATAGGTCGTGGTCGAGATCGTTGCAGATTCAGTTGTGATTTAATTGGATTAATTGATCGTGGTCTTAAATCAATGTGAGTTTCATAGCCTCGCTTTTCAATCTTTTGAATGTTTTAATAACCCGCGAGGGGGATACATGCTTGTTTGCAAATGCATTTACCTGATTGGTTTAAACTCATTACATGTGCATTTTTAACTCAGTAATTTACATACGCATTTGACATATCTCACGGTGAGATACAATACTTGGTTTTGTTTTTGAACGTAAAACACACCATACTTTTATGATTATTGATTTGCTTAGGTTGCATGAACTGTAAATCACTTGGAGGGTGAGCGCGAATGTTATAAGATAGATCTATTTGGGATTGACAATCCCCGTTCGGGTGACTAGCTATCACCGGGAACGAACGTTATACCATGTCGGATTATGATTGGGTTAGCATAGCCCGGGTGTCCTTGGAGGGGACACTGGTAACGGGGGGAAAGCATATTTGGTTAGCATTACCCGGGTGTTCTTGGAGGGAACACCTACGATGGGTACATTTTTACTGTGCCTTGAATAAAGTGGCATACAAACAGGTCTACGTCACAGTTTCATGAACTTAGGTGGGAAATCATAATCACGGATGGTGACTATTGTATTAGATACAATGGTTACGCATATTTTACAAATCTTGGATTTAAACGTATATTAATACATTTTGTGACTATTTAAGGAATGAAATAGTCAGGCATACTTTACAAAACTTTGATGTCAACATTTAGGCATACAATTTTGAGGAAATGTATTTGTTTGAAACTTACATATATATTCAAACTAACCTATGAATTCACCAACTTTATGTTGACCGTTTTAAACATGTTTTTCTCAGGTAAATTAGATGTTCGGATTTCTTGATGGGCACAGAGTCTTTAAATTCAAGCTTTTCATTGTGATGCAATTATGGGACAAATGTATTATTAAATTCATATTTTTATTGAATCAACAAATGTTATTTTTCAAACGACACCTAGAGGTCGTTCTCTTGTATCTGTGATGCAATTATGGGACAACTATTATTTTGGATTTCAGAAAATCAACGAGATTGTTTTACAAACGACACATTTAGAGGTCGTTCTCTTGTATCTAGCGCTGTGTATTATGAAGTAGCACCCCAAGTGGTATTCCGCTGCGTTGTTGTATTTTGGGGGTGTTACAGATTGGTATCAGAGCACTGGCTATAGAGAACTAGGTTGCATATTTTACCCTAGACTATAGTCGTTTTCACAAACATTGCATCACATCAAACATTTTCAAAGTGCATACACGCTACTTGCTTATGTGCTTACATTACGTGCTGCATTAAGTGCTTACGTGACATACATATATGTAATATATATGCTTACATCTTTTGCGTATATCGCACGTTTATTTATATAAGAGTTATTTATATAAATACCAGAGCATTTCTTAAGACATTGTGAGTTGCACAATGGTCTCAATTATACCTCAGACATTGTGAGTTATACAATGGTCTCATTTTACTTCTTAGACATTGTGAGTTGCACAATGGTCTCAATTATACCTCAGACATTGTGAGTTATACAATGGTCTCATTTTACTTCTTAGACATTGTGAGTTGCACAATGGTCTCAATTATACCTCAGACATTGTGAGTTATACAATGGTCTCATTTTACTTCTTAGACATTGTGAGTTGCACAATGGTCTCAATTATACCTCAGACATTGTGAGTTATACAATGGTCTCATTTTACTTCTTAGACATTGTGAGTTGCAAAATGGTTTCATTTCGTTCTCAGACATTGTAAGTTAAACAATGGTCTCTAAGGATATTATTTTTCTTCATAGCATTATACTATATTGTATTACACGGAGACCGTTATAATTTTGTTTGCATGGAGTTATGAGTGTGAATCTAAGTATTACAAGTCTTGTATGGGCGGGACTTGTAATATAAGGATTGATATGATAATTGCTATGTAAGCAAAACCCGTCACAGTTCTGTTTACATGGAATTATGTATGAATCTAAGTATTACAAGTCTTGTATGGGCGGGACTTGTAATATAAGGATTGATATGATAATTGCTATGTAAACAAAACCCGTCACAGTTCTGTTTACATGGATTTATGTGTGAATCTGAGTATTACAAGTCTTGTATGGGCGGGACTTGTAATAGGAGGGATAGATCGATAATTGCTATGTTAATCTCATTTATTAGGGACCCTTCCATCGTATTTACTCCTAACCGAGTACTCATTATCTATCGTGATCTATATGTTGGATTCGCTGGTTGTTTTTTACTCCCAGTCTCGATGAAGAGTTTTTAAACACTCGTTCCATACTCATTAGAACCTGCATCGTCATGTCATCCACCACCTTAAAGGTTATGTGAGTACGCGTATTGCATCGGAAATTATTAAGTAGGATGATTTATATTGTTTATTTAAAAGGATTTGGAGACGCTCTTCAGTTAAATAAATAATTTGATAAATCACCGATCCATAGTTTATATTTCTTACTTACATAAATTTGGACGCTTCTTTATGTAAATAAGAAATTATAAATGAGTGGGCTTAATGGTACCCGATATGACACGGGTATGAACCTGAAATCGATAATCATCAGAATCCGTTAAAAGGGTCTAGAGACACAATCGTGTCTTGCCACTCAGCAGAATCTTAAGGCCTCGCTTAGAAATCGTATCTCATTCTTAAGTAATTACTTTTGCCATTGCTAATCCTCGCGATCACGAATTGTTCGTGGAACTAACAGACTTGTTACACACTTGAGCTAATGGAGCTGATTCATCGAACTAACGACTGAGTACCATAATCCGCCGTCTATCGCATAAGCTCTCTCGCGAGCTCCTCTTATTTATTGAACTTTATTCTGGGGATATCGTTTTCTCGGAGGGTCCTCACCCTCTGTATCCCATCACCATTTGTTATAGTATTGTTATGGTCGCTGCTGTTGGGACCTGGAGCGGTCCCGACTGACACAACTTTATCTAATAGGTTATGCAACTCCCCTTAAACGAGATAAACACCTATCGACGAAACAGATAGTTGGACTATTCATTTCGGGCCACTAGTAGGAAGACTTAGGTCGCGATACATCCTAGTACTGCCAAGTAAGTTGGGTACTTACATACATAAGCCACGTTGATATGAATCATCGAACATTACAGATAGTAGAAACGAGACTCCGTCCTCGGACATTTATAGACTTGTACAAACATACTCACGCGACTACACTTTCTTCTTGAGGTTTTCACTATAATGAGACTTTTCCTATAACGCGGTTATACCAGTCATAAGATCAGTAATGATATATTTTGAGATACCCATTTTGAGGGGGAAAATTAACATAATACTGGATAAAAACCTAGCCAAAATTTTTGGTAGATTGAGAAGTGTAGAAACACCGAATTTTGCTGAATAAAGTATACCTGAGTCATTGTTTAGAACGAGTTATTAACTTATGTCTTTTCCTTGGGTCACCACAATCGGATAACACAAATTTAATCTCGGGACGAGATTTCTTTAAGGGGTAGGTACTGTAACATCCGAGAATTTTTGGAATTCTGAATGACGTTTCAATGGTTGAACTTTTAGGATCGGCTTGACTTATAAGAATCGTCATCTAAAAGCCGTTTTTATTATCTCGGACCCTAAAGCAATTCGATGTGAAACGACATTCCTGACAACTTTTTAGTTTTGCCCGAGACCTGGAAACGAGCCAAAAAGGGCTAAAACAGCACCGCAAACATTTTTCGAACAATATACAACGCGGGCACACAAAAACAATTAAATTTTGTTTTTAAATTATCATGTATTTATTTAATAAAATATTAAAAAAATTAGTATCATTTAATTAAAAGGTTGTTGTTATCTGCGAATATTCGGGTTGAATCCCATTTAACTCAAGACAAGGCGAAACCAGGTTCACAAAATGAATTTACAGATATTTTATTAATTGTTATAAATATTTATGAAACTATTTCAAGCGAATACTCCATTTTTTTCAGAAAAAGATGTTTTGGGAAAACAATGGCGCAATGTTATCGTGCGTTGATTTACCCGTTAAGTCACTCAAATGAGTCCCGAACCACTTTTATCAAAAAGTATATGAAAAAGTTACACATTTAACCCTCAACTATTACACATTTTACATTTAGTTTTAAAAGTTTTATATAAATATAAAACTTATTTATATTTTTTCATTTCTATCTCATATATACACACACCTCACTCTCTCTTCCTCATTTTATCCGGCCACCGCCCCACCACCGGCGCCGCCGCCGGATTTCGGCCACCACCACTCCGCCGCCGCCGGAAAACTTTTCCGGCGGACTTTTCCGGCCAAGTTCAAAAACAATCCTCATCACCCGATCTATCCGATCGGGTATGTCACTCTCCGTCACGCGCGCCACCCCACCTCTCAACATCGTCATCACCACCACAATCCACAGCCACCCACGAGGGTGCGTGTGGATTTAAACCATCACCCATAAAAGGGTGCTTGTTTCGGTGGTTTAGCAGCGGCCATCGCTAGGGTGCGTCCGTTTTTGTGGTTATGATAGAAACATCGTAGGGGTGTTTGTTCTTTCATATCAACCACCCGAAGAGTGTGTTTGGTTGTTGGGTTGGCTGCCGTTCACAGCCGGGACAGCCAGGGGGAAAAAGGGGTTGTCGGGTTGTGGGTTAGCCGAGAGGGGTGTCGGGTTGGGTGTCTACACGACAACGGGTCTGTTTGGTTTATAACACAAGAAAGGGTGCGGTTTGGTTGTGGGTTCGGTTTGAGTGTGCAAAACCACCACGATGGTGGTTTGGTTCGGCTATAATAACAGCCGGGGAGGGAGTGCGTTCGGGTGGGGTTTATCAGCGGGGGGTATTTGTTTGCTATGTTAAAACAACCATAAGGGTGCGTTTGGTTTCATGGAAGCACCGAGAAGGGTGCGTTTGGCTTAGCAGCAGCCTGTAGGGGCGTTTGGTTGGGTGGCAGCCACCAAGGGGTGCGTTGGTTGGGGCTGTCACCGCACAAGAGGGTGTTTGGTTTGATAATAAAAAGCACAAGGATGCGTTTGGGTAAACAACAACATATAGGGGTGCGTTTGGTTGACTGAAATACGGGTCCGGGTGCGTTTGGTTGTGGTATCACCACAAAGGGGGCGTTTGGTTATGCAGATTGCACTAAGGGTGCGTTTGGATGTGGGTTAACAGCCATAAAGGGGCTGTTTGGGTTAACAGCCCACATGGGGAGTGTTTGGTTGTTCGATTTAACTCCATAAGGGTGCGTGTGATTTGTGTTATAAATAGCATAGGGTGCGTTTGGTATTAAAACAGCCCACAAGGGGGCTGTTTGGTTTAAGGGATAACACCAAGTAGGGGTGTTTGGTTTGGCAGAATCGCACAAGGGGTGCGTTTGGTTGGCTGCCCAACACTGAAAGGATGCGTTTGGTTGTGCAGAAACTCCATAAAGGAGTGTTTGGGTGAGCAGGGAACACCCAAAAGGGGTGTTTGGGATAGCAGGAAACCCCAAACATGGGTGTTTGGGATAGCAGGGGCGTTTGGTTCGCGGGTCAGCACCACAGTGGGTGCGTTTGGTTTTGGCAGCAGCACCGAGTGGGTGCGTTTGGTTTGTGGTAAACACCAACACAAGGGTGTTTGGTTGTGGTTTTGAAAGCCCACTTAGGGCGTGTTTCGTTCATCGCTTAAAAGGGGGTTTGACTTTATTTATTTCATTTAGTACTTAAATGTTGTCTAGATAAATATTGAAACACGAATGCATTTTGCAACCTAGATTTGTTGATTAAAAAGTGAAAAACGTTTAGTTTGTAATAAAATGGGAAACGTCACATAACGAGAAAGTCATGGCGATATTTCTAAAAATATTTTAGATACAAAACTCTTATTGTCTAGAAGGACGGATAAATGGGCCTAAGTTATATTTAAAGATTTTTTAAATTATAATTTCATATAACTCGACACCAAAACCAAAATATTATTTATAAAATGGTTGTTTTTAAAATCCTAGCTAGAAATATAGTCTTACCTTTGGTTACGGACTTTAGAAACCACCGTTACTTAATTGGTAACTTTAAAAACGTACGATTTCGTTTTTGAAGCACTCTATTTATTTTATAAATTGTGTGATCTTCGAACAACGTGTCAAACAATTTGGTTTAATTATGTACTCACGCTATATTAATATCTTGCAGGTTATACTAAGCTTTAAATTATTCTTTTAATTTTCTGGTCGTTTTTATATAAATCGACCATATGTATTATTTAATTGTTTCATCTTTCAAGGTTAATATATATGGAATATTTTACATACTTTGTTATAAATCCACTATGAATTAATATGCTTTTTAAAGTTATGTTTACCAAACCAACCACCAAACCAAACTGCCACTCGGAACCTAAATCTTTTATCAACGGGTCGCGTTGATGTAATCATCCATTGGGTAACTAAATTCATTATCCTAAACTAGTGGGATTTAACCGTTAAGATAAACGGCAACTTCTCGGATCAAGCCGTTTCGTCTTCCGTTGTGTTGTGCATATTAGATGCCTATCTGTCAATCGTTCTGCAACATCAAGGTGAGTTTATAGCCCCATGTTTTACTGGTTTTTACATATATTTTTGGGGTGAGAACATGCTTGTTTACAAATGCATTTACATGGTTGTTTACCTGTTTGGTTTAAATACTTATTTATATATCTCGCGAGGAGATACAATACTTGGTTTAGTTTTTGAACGTAAAGGCATACTATACTTTTATGATTATGGATTAGCTTAGGTTGCATGAACTGTAAATCACTTGGAGGGTGAGCGCGAATGTTATAAGATAGATCTATTTGGGATTGACAATCCCCGTTCGGGTGACTAGCTATCATGGATACGGAACGTTATACCATGTAGATTACGATTGGATTGTGGCCTCGGGGGCCCAACAATACATATACATATTTTCGCCCAGGGGACTGGAGGGGACACCGGTAACGGGGGAACATATTCTTTTATTATTGCCCGGGTGTCCTTGGAGGGGACACCGGTAACGGGGGAACATATTCTTTTATTATTGCCCGGGTGTTCTTGGAGGGAACACCTACGATGGGTATATTCTTACTGTGCCTTGAATAAAGTGGCATACAAATAAGTCTACGTCACAGTTTCATGAACTTAGGTGGGTAATCATAATCACAGATGGTGACTATTGTATTGGATACAATGGTCACGCATATTTTACAAATCTTGGATTTGAACGTATATTAATACATTTTGTGACTATTTAAGGATTGAAATAGTCAGACATACTTTACAAAACTTTGATGTCAACATTTAGGCATACAACTTTGAGAACTATTAAAAGGGTTGAAATGGTCATACAATCATTTTATGATACTGTAGGGAGACAGTAGTCATTAAACGTTTTACATGGTACTGTGATGATACAGTGGGCAAATATATTTATTGGAACTTACGTTCATACTTAAACTAACCTATGAACTCACCAACTTTATGTTGACCGTTTTAAGCATGTTTTTCTCAGGTAAATTAGATGCTTGGCTTTCTTGCATTGGAGTCTATACATTCAAGCTTTTCATTGTGATGCAAATTATGGGACAAAATGTATTATTAAATTCAGATTTTTATTGAATCAACAAATGTTATTTTTCAAACGACACCTAGAGGTCGTTCTCTTGTATCTATTGCTGTGTATTACGAAGTAACACCCCATTTGGTATTCCGCTGCGTTGTATGTGATTTTTGGGGGTGTTACAACATTGCTTACAAAGATTTTATCAGGAGCATTGAAAACACACGCTTGTCTAACCACTCATGATATCATAAAGTGCCAGTAAAACAGCGTAGACATTAACTGCTAAGCACTATAACAACCCCTTAACACACATAGCGTTCAGCATTTTAAAAACTAGAATTATCAATTGCGAGAAAAGAATATTGTTAACACGCTTATACATAAACCTAACTGCTTGAATGATTCTATTATTTAGTCCCTCACTAAAACATGCAATAAGTTTTTTTTTGTTTTTTGCCTGTAGTTAGAAAGCATTTGTTTAGGTATTTGCCCATAAATGTGATTTCCATCTTCCATGTTTAAAAATTCTGTTGTTACTTTGCCGTTTTAACACAATAGCTTAATTGATATTCGCAGGTGACGAAGGAACATGTCGCAACACACTATTGCACCTCTGAGAATTGGACAAGATAACTGCATATTAGAAGCAAGAGTATACCGGAAATGGACTTCTAAAAATGTAACCGACATGAAAGAGTTGGCATACTGCTGCATTCTAATAGATAGAGAGGTAACCACCCAAACTTAAAACTCATTAACATCAATACAACAATTAATATGCTAACAAAGTTTTCGATCTTTACAGAACAACGCAATCCAAGCAAACATGGACATCAACAACATAAACTACTTTAATCCACTGCTAAAACTCAATGCGGTTTATAGATTTTCGAATTTCATATGTGAGAAAACAAAGCCATATCACCAGACGTTGGAAAACCCAATAAGTTTGAAATTTGGAAAAATCACAACATTTGAAGTTCTCGCAGGCAAAGAATCTGAATTCCCAGAACATCATTTTCAATTCGTAGCATACAACCAGTTGGCCTCAAGAATTCCTTATCAAGATGAAAACTCAAAAACGATATATCCAATCTTAACAGGTGACGAAAATGAAATCTGCATTCTAAAATAATAAATATAACAACTGCTAATTTTTTTTCGCTTAACAGATTATCTAGGATGCATTCGCTCTATTGGTGACGTAAAACCATTTGGAAATGCAAATACTAGCCAGAAGTACTTAAGAAAAGTAGAAATTGAAAATTTAGAGTAAGCAATCCTGGAGATCAAATCCCTTTCACCTGCAAATTCATTCAACAATTTTTAACCATATACTTTACACAACGCTAACAAACATCATTGTTTTCGTACAGTGGAAATATTCTGGAGTTCACCATGTGGGACGACGTTGCAAAGCAGTTTAATAAGCAAGAGATACAAAAGCTTACACCTCCAATCATCATTGCTGTCAGCTCCTGTCGAGTTACAAAATACAGAGGTACACCTCGCAACTCATACTCCTTTACCATAATTCTTATTTGCAATGATAACAACCAAATATATAATCACAGATGTGCAGTTAACAGCCACTCCTGCAACTTATTACTATATAAACCCACGGACACCAGAGGCTGAGTATGCTTACACAGCGTAAGCTCAATTAAAAATCTAAAAATTATAACATTCCTCTATACCCACACAATCTGCCGCTCATATATACCAATAATTAAATACAGGTTCAAAGAAAAATACAGCTTCACACCTCCTCTTCAGACATCGAAATATCGATATGAAGACCCAGAACAAGAAAAAATGAGAAACAGACAGACATTGGAGACATTGCTACAACAAAATCCTACAAGCTACAAGGTTTGTAAAAAAAATTCCAAAAAATTAAGTTTAACAATCACGTCTATCAACACCTGTATCTCTCCTGTTGCAGGGAATACGATTTACATGTGAAGCCATGATCACAAGCGTACAAGAAAATAGAGACTGGAAGTACGCATCCTGTAGTGAATGCAACAAAGGCTCAACACAAGTAAATGGCATTTATACCTGTGCAGACCACGGAAAACAAGACCCGGTAACTTACAGGTATATTTTGAAAACAAAATACATCCAAACAATTACCATTACTTCTTCTATGCGCTACTGCATGAACACTAATAAACAACCACAACAAATAGGTACAATTTCAAAGGCACAACCACTGATGCAACAACAATCGCTCAGTTTACGTTTTTCACAAATGTCGGGGAAAAAATAACAGGTCACTCCTGCTCACAGCTAGCACAAAGGTATAAAGAAACAGGAAACCGATAGTTCCCCATCAAAATAATGAACATCATCGGTAAAAAACATATCTTTCAGATCCGATTTGCCTCTTCCGCCAAAAAGGGAGCAGGCGAATTTGTAGCTGAAAACATCCTGGATATCGAAACAACAGTTAAAACAGATACCACAGGTAACAATAATTTCTAAAAAACCAATACAACTATAAGAATGACACACAACAATTACATTATGTTGGGATACAAGATTTATCGACTGTTTAGCACGTCTAACTCACAAAGTCGCAGGCACTAGTACCATATTGCCTACATGGCCAGCTACAACAAACAAGGACTTAATAAGCATAGACCAATGCACATTAGGTACTCACTACCATTCTAACTACAAACACTTGAACAACTGTTTCAGAAAATTAATTTTGATCTTGCAGGCACTATATTGGCCACGCATCCAACCGAAGGAACCAACGAGCCCATCAATGAAGAGACACAGGCACCAGGTACCCACTGCTATTTTGATAAAAAGCATCAACATTCATTACATCAAACATGAAACATACAACTAACATAGACACACAAAAAACCATACGACAATAAATTTAAAACATACAACATAAAATACACATCAGTCCAGACCTATCTTACATAAAGGACATTATTCCCATACTCCAGACTTATCTTACATCAAAGACACCATCTCAACACATCTAACACATCACAGCCACACAGAGCACATCAAGATTCAGTAGTCCATGTTCCCCTTCAACTTCTCAATGAAAATTTCTTTTTCCTGAGCTCTCAGCTGAAACTCCCTTCCAAGTATTTGCAGCTGCAACAAGTTTGGCATATCCTTACCCTGAATCTCCTTCATAAAATCAGCCATCTTATCCGGCACATGCCTTCCAGCCAACATATCCAATTCATCAACAAACATCTCTCTTCGATCGACGATAGCAGTCACACGAGCACACAATGCATTTATCTCTCTCGCCAGTCTCAGATCCTCAGTGATTTCCCTACGACAATGGAGTATGAACTGCGATTCCCAATCCAGTGAATTAACAGTGTTGCGTAGCTCATCACAAATTGGTAGTGCTGCCATTGATTGTGTTTTTTCTCAACTTGAAATGCGAAATACACTCACTTACCACCCTTTAAATAGACATTCAACCATCACTGTTCATTCATACCCCCTTTATAAAATTCCCTTCCCAAAAAAAACAACTCACATACATTTACTGTAAAAGATTTGTCACTATCCTCTTTCTATCAAAAACAGTTGACTATACAAGCTTTTTAAAAGCTGCTGACCTCACAGTGTTTTACTTATTTTTATCTGGCATTCATTTACTTATATCTATACGTATTTTACGTTTACTTAACCAAATATAAGAAACTAAACATATAATCAGTAACAAAAAGTACTCTATTACAAACACATACATTTATTAGGTAATTAGAAAATCACAAACACAAACTAATACCTTATTACAACAGCCATATGCACAAATAAGATCACACTTATTTGCGTACCACAAAATCACAAAACACGTTACCGTTTCTCAGCAAACTTCTTTTTATCATAAGCCATTAGATCTGCATCCATACGCAACTTACATAATCTCTGCAGCCTCCTTTCATCCTTCCACAAAACATCTTTTAGAAATTCAGCTGTTTCAACCGCCGCATCGACACCAGACACAGCCTCCAACTCCTTAATGAAATCTACCCTTTCCTTATACGCAGCTTCCATCTCCTCAAACAACACGCCCACGCGTCTTGCAAATTCGCTATCCTCCTCTGAAGCATTTCGACAGTATAATGCCATCATATCGGCCCACTGCCAATCACCAACACGCTCTTTCAACGCCATACACTTCGTCAGCGACATCATTACTTGATCTCTTCACAATACACAAGCACATATCTCTTCAAAATAAAACTCAATAAATACACACAGCAAAATACAATTTTACAACCTATAATTTGTCTAAACCAACATCTGTCAACATGCATGCTAAGTGTAAAAAAAATGACACATTTACAAACTTTTATTACTTATTCAAAATAACAAATAATACCAATATCTATATCAAACAACATCTGTCCAAAAAATTATCTAAAGCAACATATATGACACCAATTGTGCACAGCAATTACAAACAAATAAAAGGCACACATTTACATGATTCTGTCCATTAGTCTTTTGAATCAATAAAAAAACAAAATACCCCATATGCATATCTATCAGGCATATACAACACATCCTTTCACTTCTGACCAACTTTAGCATCATACAATTCAAACCACATATACCAATACCCAAAACAACATAATCTTTCAAAAAAAATATGCTCAGAATCACAAAACCATAACTAAAAAACACATCATCCCACTTGCTATTGTTTCTTACTATACAGATAAAGATAAACAACCATCTATCACCATGTAACCCTGCATAATGCATACAAAACCCAAATATTCTCAAATAAGATACTGCCTTTTGTTTCTAAATTCAATGCGTACCACTAAGAACCTAATTATGCTTACAACATACATCTAACTAAGGAAAATAATGCTAACTCAATAGTATACTTCTTACAGGAACACCTGCACATGACATCATAGAAGACATAGCAGAAACAATCGTCATGACTATACCCCACCAGATGTCCGAGACACCACCAGTAGAAAAAGTTAATCCAGCAGGTACAACACCAGCACAACCAAATCCCCCAACTGCAAAAAGATCGCTAACCACATACATCGCCCTAGAAGCAAAAAAAACAAAGGGAGTGAAACATTCAATATGTAACAAAATAGTATGTGGCCTTAACTATTTCTGGCATTTTGGTAAATCAACCGGACGACAAAACTTAACACAAGCCAGTAGATGTATATTCTATGTTTGTCTAGGTTAAAATTCAAGTATGTTTGTCTAGGTTAAAATGCAAGCAAAGTTGGTATGTGCTTAAACAGTTTTTGGCATTTTGGTAAACCAGCCGTATAACTAAAAATGCAGGTGAACTTCCTATGTTTTATGCTTCTCCAGGTTCTGCATTTCTTCAGTTTAAAATGCAAATGAAGTAGCTATGTTTTGGGTTTGTCCGGGTTGTAATAAGATACTTACCTTTAGTCTACTCTTTCTACATGCCATCTATATTTATGAAACGCATTTTAGCCCCGCGCTCCGTAACGAAGCGCGGGTTGAAATCCTAGTTAGATCTATAATACGAACAAGAATGAATCAATACATCTTCTAGATCTTCAGTTTTGGTTGATCTTTTGGTTTTGGTTTGAGAAACCAGTGGTGGTGGGTAAAGGTGGAGGTGGTAGTGAAAGTTATAGGTGGCTGCGTTTTATGTTACATAAATAGTGTTAAGTTAGAATTGTAGTACTCTTATAACTACGTTTAGGGATAAAGGACCAGTGGTGAAATTATTTTTTTATGAAAAGACCAAAATACCTATCAGCTGGTTGAGATAATGGAGAAAAATAACGACAGTTAGTGCGTGGGACCAAAAGCGCACCAAAATAACCATTTCAAGGACCATTTTTGTTGATTTTTAAAACGGGCGACCAAGCAGACAAACGGGGCTCAGTTCAGAGACCAACAGTGTAATTTACCCTAAAAAAAATTAACAATTTACTTACATGTAACAAGAAATTTAAAGTTTGATATATGCCATAGAATTTGATGACAAGTTAAATATATTTAAAGTGATTAGTTGGGTGCTCGCGCGTTGCGGTGGCGAGTACCTATGTAATTATATTTTCTGGCGAGAATCTTTTTCGAACATAATTTTTAGTTGCATAATCAATTATGATTAAATTAATAATAGTACTTTTTCGAAGATGGTGGTTTTGTTGTGATGATTGTGGTTCGTGGTCAACTAGCTAGTTATAGCTACAACGACGACAACGGGAGCGATGTGAGTTTTGGTAGATGGTATGGTTGGCGGGTGGTAGGGTGCGGATATGTGTTTTTTTTATGGGTTTTGATTGAGTTATTTGGTGTGTTAGATTTATAGATGATGGTTGAAGACAATTAAATTTTAAGATGTTACAAGTTTATGAATTTAAGACAATTAATTTTTTAGATTTTTTAGATTTTACTTTTGTTTATGTGAATGTAAAAAGCTATTGAATTTTGTTTTTATATTAATATTTTTTTTTCTTAAAATTTTTAAAACTTCCTTATTTAGAAGGTATTAATTTTTTTATAAAGTATTATAGATTATTCGTTTTATATTCTCTAGAACTTTTGTTGGATCTCATTTTGGAAATAAACCTAATTAGGAAGTCCCACAAAGAAAAATCTAATTTATCTGCTCTTTGACTACAGAGGGCATCTACTATAATGGTTTATTAAAAGATTTATTAATTTATGCAGAGGTTCAAAAACTTGTAAGAGTGCTTGGTACCCTTATGTCGTTGGCAAAAATTGGCGCCACGTCAGCAAAAACCACAACGGCACCAGAAATCCTTTGGCACCACATTTTGGCAGGTATCTCTTGACACCAGAAAATGTGATGTCGTTGGACTTATTTTTTTTTCATTTATTATATAAAAAACATACAAAATATAAATTAAATAAACTTCATTAAATAAAAACACATTATATTAAATAAAAAAACATTACATAGAAATTAAGAAAAAATACGAAAAAAACATTAAAAACGCCATAAAAATTAATAAAACATAAAGTTAACGATAGCCGCATCGACTAGTTTTGTGGTTGATATAACGCCCGGACTCGTGCTTTTTGGGCGTTAATGATAGCCGCGTCAGTTGGATCCATCTCGCGGGTGTTGATTTGTAGCACTCGCATGTCCTCAGCAATCTTTTGAGAATTGTATAAGTTAATTCTCGAGTTTGCCTCTCGCTCGATAACCTTCATTTTTGCCGTGCGGTCTAACTCGTATTGTTCATTCATCATTTCTTGATACATTATCGTGTTTGAATCGTAACTAGCGGTAGAGTTTGAAGAAAACGTTGACTCTTAGCAATTCGTTGTGCCCCGGGTGGCCGAGGCAACGCATCTTCTCCAAGATGCTTCGATTCCGAGTCGGTAACTCAAAGACGATTTCTTCTTGCCAATGTCGATTCAGGATTTTTCCACTTTTGCTTGTCTTTCAAAAATAGCCAAGCGCCCTTGTGCTTAAAATACCCACCAGTGTGTGTGTTATACAATATTTCCACCCTCGTCATCCAATCTTCATTGTTCTCCCCACTCAAAGCAAGTGTTTCCGACACTAACTGATTAAACTTTCGAACATCTTGGTTCATTGAAGTCTACTTTTCCGTCAACATGTTTTTGGTACGTTGTGTGTAGCCGTGTTTCTTGGCTTCCTCATTGTATAACTCGAGAATTTTATACCAAAACGTATCAATTTTTTTATCCGTACTGGTTTTTGGATCCTCAGATATTTGAATGAAACTTTTTGGAAAAAGAAACTCCTCGCATTGGCTCTACAAATTTCGAGCTCGTTTCGTTTCGGCTTGCGTTTCCTTTTCTTTATTTTTCTTCGCCTTCGTCTTCAAACGGGTGGACGTCAGGGTCGGGACCGACTCGTCTTCATCTTCGTCTTTGGTTTCGTCAACTAGGTGGAAGGATTGTTGGTCGGATTGTGGTTGGGAAGCAGTGGCTTGGTTTGGTTGTTGTTGAGAAAATTGGTTATAGTGCATTTCGCATTTTTATTGGGAAAATAGCATTTGTTCGTTCGGATGAGCAAATTGGTTTTGGAAGTTGGGATAGTAAGGCATTTGGTTGTATGAAAGTTGAGTGGAGGAGCCCGGATTGTTGGTCGGATTTGAAGACGAGCCTGGAATTTGGTTGTTTGGGTCGTTTAGCATACTGGAAATCCAATTTGGGTTGCGATTCATTTTGTTGGAGAGAAAAATAAGAGAAGTATAAAAGTGTATGTTATAAAATATATTGAAAGTGTGTGTGAAGTATGAAATAATAAGGAATTTTAGGATTTTTAAGGGGTAAAAATAAGATTTTTTGGGGAATTTTTTCCAACAGCTAGAAACGGTAACATTTTAAAAAAAATATCCATGGCGTGGGTTGGTGAATACGGCGCGAGCCCGAATGGCGCCAGTTGCGGTGTCGTGCGCCGTTGTCTTGGTTCGGCTTGTTCTTTGTGTTACCTTTGTCAATTTTCTAGACTGGAAATGTACTATCTAACTCACTGATTTATTGACTTTTGCTATTTCCTGGCAGAACAGTTACCGTGCTAACGGTTGTCAATTTATAATTAATTAAGTTAATAATTCACTTTATACTTGAATTATTTCTTTTTAAACGTTTACATCTTTATTTAATCACTTACCGAGAAATTTATCCCGCATTCAACTTAAAACGTCAAACAACGCGTCCCGGCACATCAAATTTATGTCTATATTAAAATAAAACATTTTAACTATGAATTTATTTCTTTTGTTATTTTTAAGACTACTAAACCTATTTATAACGCTTACTTAAAAACTTGAACCTTCGGGATTCCGTTACTTACGAACTAAACACGTTACACATCTCGACAAGTGTCCAAAAATTTAAGATAGGATTCCCTATACCCCATCTAGCCCAACCGTCCCCCATCATGCCTCATTCCTCCCCATCTTTTTTTAACCAACTTGTCCTATATTTGTCCTACACCTTTCATTTTAAACACATACACCAAACACACCAAAAACACACACATTAAACCCTTTCTTTCTCTCTTCTTTTATTTGGGTCGGACCGAACACAAAACACCCCTAAACTCGTGATTTTTCATCTTGTTTTAAGAATATCGAAGCTTAGGTACACTCGAGTTAGGTTCTAGTGATTTAGTTGGGTAAATAAAAACGTTTGGGTTGTTTGGTTCCTTAATCTCTCATAAACCCCTTATTTGTAAGTCTTTATTTTCTTAATCTTTGTGTACTTTTGTGCTTATAATCATGCATAAACATTAGTTGTACAAACATTTTTCTAAAAATCTAAACTTTAAAAGTTACAAAATCATAAAATGGATATGCTTTGGTTCGAAAATAATTAAAAGAAAGCATAAGAAAAGTATCATTGTAATATTATGGCTGTGTTGGTGAAACAAAACTTTTGATCATAAGAGCTTATAGCTTATTTCGGCTTATTAATAAGCACATGAGTGCTTATTAGGGCTTATTGTGTCTCGGCATGAAAAGGAAAACAAAGAAAAGTTGTTTTAGTCCTTTAAACTTTCTGTTTACTTTTCCTACCTTATTTCGTGGTTTATTTTGAAAACAAAAAAGGTTTTAAGCTTAATTAGCTTATTAATAAGCTATTTGAAGCTTATTTGGGCTTCACGAACTTCGGCCCAAAACACAAGCCCAAACCGTGAGCTTAATAAATGGTTACACGGTTTGGCTTATTTTTATAGCCTATATTGTAGCTTATTTTGGTACTAAATGTGCTTATTTGCTTATTATATAGCTTAATGGATTTATACTTGGGCTTATTGTATTTTTAAATGTTGTTGAACGTATGCGTACCAAACGGCACAACAAGGCCTAGTGTTATTCGGCTTATTTTCGGTTTTTGGTTTAACTTATTTTGATAAAATAGGTGCTTAATTTCTTATTATATAGCTTATTTTGAGCTTATTTTGGGCTTAAGACCCTTCGTGTGTCTTTTTGAACTTAATGGACCGAAAAGCCCATCTAGGGCCCTACGGCTTAATGAGCCATTCGGCTTATTTAATAATTCAGCTTATTTATACGGAGTTGTTTTCAACTTATTGATTAAGGGCTAAATAATTGATTAGTAACAAGCTAAAACATTTAACTTATAATTTGACTAACTAGTTGGACCTTAATTGGACTTAAGATTTGGTTTTAGTAGACTCGAAAATGGCCTAAATTACAATGGACTATTAACGGGCCATAAGGCCCAATAGTTAATAAACGTATTTTAAGCTTGACGTATAAGCTTATATATATCATACAACTTATTTTCACATGTAGCTTATTCGTATTATCTTAAGTATTCTGACTTAGTAAACTAAATGGATAATTTGGTTACGTATATTCGGGCTAACTAGTAAACTTGTATTGGGCTAAACTTATGGGCTAAAAACTTAACTAGCGATTTGGGTTAACATTGGGCTATTTGGCCCAATAAGTGAAAATAAGTGAATTTGGACTTCTAAAACGAATTATTGATCGACTTATGGAATTCCGACTTATATAGGCTTCGAATAGTTAAAATAGTAATTTGAAACGCGTGTTGATAAAACGTAGCGAAAACGTGGTGATTTGGCATGTTGTCGGGAAATGATTAATTTGTGGAAAAAGTGTTTTGATAAAGTCTATGACGTTAGAAAGTGACTATAAACGAATAGGTCAGCCTGAATTTTATAAATATCTTATACTTAGAAAACGTTTTATATAAACTTATTTTCTTAAAACCAGACAAAAAGACAATATAATAAAATATTATTTTAATAACCGACTAAAAGACGAAAAATATAAATTTTATGTAAAACTTCTATTTTTTAATATGTGTGTCTAGAACATTGTTGTCACTTGTATCGAGAACGTCTTACCTAAATAACTTGAGGATTGGGTAAATTGCCTGAATATGTTTAATTCTTATTTATTTGATTCTTATTTATTTAATTCTTATTTATTTAATTCTTATTTATTTAATTCTTATTTAGTTAATTCTTATTTATTTAATTCTTATTTATTTAATCCTTATTCAGTTAATTCTAATTTATTTATTTCCCGTTTACTTATTTCTTGTTTACTCCTCGTTTAGTTAATCTTTATTTACTTACCTTACTATTTAGTCCTGATTTTCTAGTTATTTTCTTATATATATATATATATATAACGTACTTTGACATAAGTTCATTGATTCAAACTTATCAACCACTACACAAACAATAATACGAAACCTTTTATAAAAATAATACAAATCCTTTTTCAAACTCATATGCATCATTTCATTCTTATATAGCACGTCTCTAAAATAAAACTTTATCAATAGGTCGTGGCCGGGCATCGTTGCACGTTTTTCAGTGACCATCTATTTTTAGCTACTTTCATCCTTACCTAAGGTGAGTTCTCATAGCCCCACTTTTAAACTATTTTCCTTAGGGGAAAATGATACACAAATCTTTTCAAACTGTTTTACTTATGTGCTAAACTGTTTCTATGCTTTTGGACAATGCTATGTGCCTATAATTGCGTATGTGAATGATGATGTATATGTTCATGCATGCTATTTGGACTTCTCATAATACTACTGAGCCGACTGTGTAGCTCCAGCTGGTAGGCGATAGGTTTGAAAATCTATAAGCGCTTGGGCCACTATTGACTTTTTGATTTGACTGAATTGCTATGATATGATAGCATTTGCAATGTTGTTGAGGGAATACTATCTATACTGCTTGCACACCGCTATTGTATTGCACTATTGTCCCACTCTAAATTCTGGCACAACAAATGGGTTTACACTCTAAACCTACGAGCTCACCAACTTTATGTTGACCTTTTCGAGTATCATTTTCAGGTGATCAGCATTTACAAATTGAAGGTACTTGAAATCAAAGTTATCCATTGGCCAAGATGTTTTCCAAAGATAAATGTTTATTCCATCAAGAATTGTATCTTATGTAACATTGTAAAATTTAATTTTCCTTTAACTGAGTATGGTGTAATCTACTATCTTATGCGATGTCTTCGAAACGTCGCACCTCGTGTTTCTGCTCTTAGCGAGGTGTGACATATTGGTATCAGAGCCTAAGGTTATAAAGACTACCGATTTTTCTAAAATAAAAAAACAACTATAACCAAACTAAAGTTTTCATAAAACCCTGAACATAATAAGACTTGACTAGCCTTAGCATTCCATTATTTTTTTTCTTGAATTATGCATAGCCTGATCAACTATGCCTAATTCACGAGGGATCATGGAATGATGAGGAAAGTTTCCTTGCACCATGCTAGGTCAGACATAAACCTAAGATCACCTGAAATCACGTCGACCTTATGTGTACATACCTGTTTTATGTGTTATGTTATTGTCTTATGATTGTTACTACGCGCGTTTGCTTTTCTTTTACTACATGATCACTATTTCATATACATATTTTACATGCGTGCCTTTGCATGCGTTACATGTCGCCATATATACTTATACTTTAATACCACTTAATCACTATTGCATATGCTTGGCCTACATGCTAAGCTTTACATGTGGTCTTACTTACCTATACTTATACTACCATATGATCACTATCGCTTATATTTGGCTGACATATTTGCCTTGCAATGCTCTATATGTCGCCATGCGTACTTATACCTTTCTACTGCTTACTTATATACAAGCAAGCCTATACTATTATTTTCTATTTTGAATACTATACTAAACATTATTTCGGATACGTCTCGATATTAAGTTGTCAGACGGCCAATGTTGAATACATTATTTTGGATATATTATTTTGGTTATACTATTTGGGATACACTATTTTGAAAATACTATTTTGAAATATTTTCTTTATATACTAATTTGGGCACACAACTACACAGTTGTTGCCCTATGCTATTATGTCACGGTTGTCACATGCCCTGTCCCCCACACTACCCACTTTATGAGAAAGTCTGAATACACCGCATTCTAAGCCGATGAATTGGATTACATCCTTAGTTGCATTAGGAACAACCCACTGATCAGCATAGTCAAAATTAGTGGTCCTATCATACAATTAGGGCTTTAGAGACTACAAATAGATAATAGGATTAATGAGAAAGTGATAACCTTAGGCTGAGTTCCTCACGTCAGCCGTGGTAACAGTGCCCGCCCTAGAGTTTGTGTTCTGGAGATGGTACCGATATGGACGACCCGAAGTCTTTCGGTCAAAATTTTTATACAATTGAAACGTTTTCTTACAAACCTTACGAAGTATAAAAATTTAGGATTTTCTATGGTTGATTGTTTTAAATATAAATCATTTTGAACACATGTTCAAACGTCAATTTTCTTGAAAGTCAAAAATCCAGACCACATACAAAAAATCGCTTAGTCGATACACAAATTTTTTATAGACATCTTTTCACATGACTATAATTATCAAAAACTTCAAACAATGTTGCTCCAAACTAGATTTATGGTCAAAATTTATAATGGTTTATGTTAATACAAATAAACCGGTTAAAACAAAACGTTTTTACAATCAACTTAAACTAAGGTTTTATTAATGGCAAACCATATTCATTCTTCCCAACCATTCTTCTCAAACCTCTTATCATCTCAAAACATGATCTCTTTACTATTTTCCATCTTTGTAGAAAAACATGCAACTTGAAAAAGTATACAAAATCTTTTAAAACCCTAACTTTACACAAATTAATCTTACACTTTTTAATTTATTTATTTCATTTTGTATATAATCAAATGCAGCAAATCCAAGGAAAATCTCATAAGATTACACAAGATTTCTCAAGATTTTGCAAATCAAAATCTGGATTTAGTTACTGTTTGCCAGTGCCCTTAGTTTTGCAAGCTGGTGCCATTGGTAAACAACACCGGCAGAACCGGCCTACTGTAAATTTTTTGGCTATAAATACCAAGCAATTTCTTATGTTTTCATACACCTTTCTCATACAATCTTCTCTCTAATCAACTGATCTCTCTCTCTCTCTCTAGCATCTCTTTCTAAATCTTGTGTAGGTAATTCACTTCAAGAAAGGAATTGCCAAATACTCGAAAGTTTCAAGCACGCCTCAAAAGTACCTTGATCTTGATTCTTCTTACCTCATTCAAGAGATCATTTTGCTATAATCTATTGTTGTATTGTTAGTTGTACATCAAGTGTAGTTGTGTTATTATCGATTCTCGTGTGTGAGAAATTCGGTGATCATCTTTGTAATCTTTAGAAGTGTACCATCGTTGTGAAGGCTTCTCCGCCAAGTGAAAGGAGCTCGGTGACTAGTGTTTAACAAACTCTCGAGTAGGTGTCCTTGTAGCCAAACCACTATAAATACTTGTGTCCCGGTGATATCTTTCTATTCTCTTTTTTCCTTTGCATCTCTTACTTCTTATCTATCTAATATCAATATCTAGATCACTTCACTAAAAAGTTTCAAACAAAGTATTTTACAAGTTTTTAAAGACCAAAAATTTAGAAAATTATTCAACCCCCCCTTCTAGTTTTCCACAATTGGCATCAAGAGCTAGGTTACCAAAGTTTTTAAAAAAAATTATTTTACTCTTTAAACAATTATGGATTCGGAAAACTACAAAGAAGGTCAATCTATGCAACGACCACCTCTCTTCGAGGAAAATTGTTTTATTTATTGGAAAAACCGTTTTGAAACTTACGTGAAGTCTAAGGATGTTGATCTTTGGTATATCATTGCTCATGGTAACTACAAACCTACCACCAAAGACAAGGATGGCAAGGATGTTATTACACCATATGAAAAGCTTGATGAAAATCAAAAGAAAATGCTTTCCAAAAATGATGAAGCTAAAATGGTTTTATATAATGCTTTACCTAAAAAGTAATATGAAGAATTTTCATGTGTGACACGGCTCAAAATGTTTAGGATTCTTTAATAACTACTCATCAAGGCAACAAACAAGTTAAAGATAATAAAATAGACCTTTTTGTTCAAAAATATGAGGAATTTTCAATTACCGACGATGAAACCATTGATTGTGCCTTTTCTAGATTTAATACCATCATTACTTCTCTTAAAGCACTTGATGAATCTTTTTCAAGTCGTAACCATGTCAGGAAATTCTTGAGGGCTCTTCCATCAAAATGGCGACCAAAGGTAACGGCGATAGAGGAATCCAAAGACTTGTCAAAGCTATCTCTAGACGAACTTGTTGGCAACCTCAAAGTCTATGAGGTAGTTCTTGAGAAGGACTTGGAGATTGCAAAGAACAAGAAAGAAAAGTACAAATCTCTCGCACTTAAAGCAAAACAAGTCTTGAGTGATGATGATACATCTTCTTCGGATAGCAATGATGAGGAATATGCAATGGCCGTAAGGGATTTCAAGAAATTCTTTAGAAGAAGAGGCAAGTTTGTCCGACAACCCTATGACGACAAAAAGAACTTCCGAAAAATCAAGGAAGAGAAAAGGGAAGATCGAAGATGCTTCAAGTGTGGTGATCCAAATCACTTCATTAGCGATTGTCCCAAAAACTCTTCCGGTGAGCAAAGGGCATTCGTTGTCGGAAGTTGGAGCGATAGTGGAGATGACTCAAAGAAAGAAGAGATTTGTCTCATGGGTCACTCAAACGAGGTACTATCCAATAATCTTTACTATAGTAGTTCATCTTTAGATAACGAATCTAGGCAAAATGAATATGAAAAACTTGGTTAAATTAGTCTTAGGATAATTAACAAAAACAAACGTCTAAAGGCTAAAAATGAATCACTTAAAAAGACCATTAACGAACTTAAAACCAAGCTAGACATATTAGAAAAGGGTAAGGAAACTAGTAGCAATTGTGATGCTTGTGATGAACTTAGATTAGAAGTTAACTCTCTAAAACTAAAACTAGCTAGTTTCGAGTATAGTAGTTCGTCTTTACAAAAAATGGTCGAAATGCAAAAACCGTCAAAAGACAAGTGTGGATTAAGATACACCGAGACTATAGCTTCCTCTAGAAACACTAAAATCAAAAATCTAGGAGATCAACTTAAAAAGCTCTCTGTAGAACCGGCTTGCCGGTGCCATTCACCAACAACACCGGCTAGTTCAAACAAACAGCACCGGCTGTCTGATGACAGTAAAGAAAAGAAAGAAGACTTAGAAACCAACGTAATTAAACAAAATAACTCCGTTTTAATTACCAAAAAGTCTATTTTAGGTACACCAAAAGGTAACAAACAACCACCAATTCTAAAACTTGGTCAAGGACATGGAAAAAGTAAAATCCAAACGCCCCCTAAAATGACCCATAAGAGACCTAGTATCCTATACCCTAAAAGTGATTATCACCAAGTAGTTTGGAACTATGGAACACAACATGAACAACAGTTTCAACCTCCTATGTATAATTAATGGAGTCTGTTGATCCCAATCCTAGATCGATTATTTACCTTGTAAAGAGTATGTTACCTTGGATAAATCTAAAATAATAATAGTAGAAACTTTGTATGTATATCAAAGAGTATGCGGAATCTACTCTTTAATATCTAGAAGATATATCAATGAAACAGTGAATATGAATGAACAAAATGCTTCAATATTA
>BQNB010044000.1:0-22661 GCA_026074375.1 Tanacetum coccineum
GTTTGAAACCTTGGAAAATGTTATATAAACGTACGGGTCATGTCGAAATTTCGTAAAAAGTTTATACTTAAATTTTTTTACTTATGAACATGATTTCGGTTTTAAATAATAAAATGTTATTATTTTATTATTTTAATAAATTCACTAAAAGACAAAAAATATATTTTTTCTCGAAACTTCTTTAATATGTTTTTTTAGGAGTAAACGTTTTATTTTTAACCATATTATGATTATTTTTATGGTAACTAAGGGTACCGAATGGACTTATCGAGATATATTTATAAATATTTATTATAAATATTTACTTATATTACTTATCTATTTTCTTTGAATAGTATAAGTATGTATCATTGAGATATCGGATTGATAAGATATTTTGGGATGAGACGTCAACTATCACACCACTAGACTGTTATGGGTAATTGTACAACTCATCTAGCCTCTATGCATAAAACGTGAAGACTGTTTTAGAAATAAATGATTTAATGAGACATTAACTGGACTAGGTCGTGTGCGGACGTCGTTGCATTTGCTTGGTGATTGAGATTTGGTTGCTTAAGACTTGCTTGAGGTGAGTTCTCGTAGCCCCATTTTTCTACTGTTTTTCCGTTAGGGGAAAATGATACTCAAATGTGTTTTGAACTGTTTTGAAATTTGACTGTGCGAAATGTGGTTTTGTTTTTGGGACAATTATGTGCTTATGATTGCTATGTGAATATATGTGATGTGATTTTACTTGTGTGTACTGTGTTTGGCACGACAAGGGTTTTGGTTTTACTTGCATGTACTGTGTTTGGCATGCAAGGGTTTTGGGTCCTGCCCTAATATAGTGCTCCAGCTGGTAGGACCTTTAGGTGCGTAAGTGACATATTTGCTACCTGACTAGCGGTGATGCTAGGGCATGGTTCGACTAGCGGGTAAGCTAGGTCGAATTTACATGATTAGCGAGGATGCTAAGTCATGGGTGATTCACATATATTTACTATCATAATGCACTATTGTCCAATGTTTTGAGATATTGGCATAGCTTTTGGGTTTAAGGTCAAACCTACGAGCTCACCAACATTATTGTTGAAATTTTCGAGTATCATTTTCAGGTGAAGTGAAAGATGAATAGTTGGTGATATGTGATAGTAGGCTTAGGAGAATCCCGTGTGGATTTTTCATGTAAAGCCTTGCTTGTTTATTTGTTTGGCTATTAGTATTTGGAAGTTTTGGTTTAAGTTTGGATTTGGACCCCTGTGTGGGCATTTGGAATTTTTAAGAGATTTTGGATTTGGTTATGATTTGGGACATCACTCGATGTTTGTTCGAGGTTGATGGTCTTCGTAACACTTGAAGTTTATGCATTGTAGTTTTATCTATATTGTATCTTGTGTTATGATTGATCATTATGTTGCATTCTCAAGTTTCCGCCATTGTCGGGGTGTGACAATGGCGTATGAATCTTCATGGATACGGCGTATTGGTATTCAAGTCTTCATGGTTTCTTGTGAAGTTCAGGCGTAGATACGCCGTTTCTTCCTTGATGGATACGGCGTATAGTCGTCAGAACAGTAGATTCTTGATTTCTTCGTTTAGGCTCCAAAATACGCGCCTTTTAGTTAAACTTCACCAATTGCTCCATATTTACTGCAAATAAAAAATATAAGCAATTAAGTACCAATTCATCCATAAATAATGTAAAACGAGCAATAAAGATGGAATAAATGATGCTATAAAACAGTCGTTATTTGATGTCATCAAATATTCCCCCACTTGAATCCTATTTGTCCTCAAGTACACTTTAGAAAATTTATGAAAATGTATCCCAACCTTAGTTTAGGATTTTTACTTTAAGCAAGTTTTCATTTGATTACTAGCACACAACCAAGCACCTCACGAAGTAGAAGGATGAAATCACTTAAATCACTCAACTAATCTATGCTATAACATGTAACTAATTCGCTCAATTGCTCAGTCGTGATAAGTATTCTATCATAGGCTTGGCAAGGATACACATCTCCACCACTAAAGCTAAGGAGTAACAAGTTTAAAAAGGTAAATTGGGTTAAGGTTTATGGGTTGAATTTTCTTTCCAATCACTATCGATTTCAATATTCTAGAACAAAATCATACATACACATCCATAACGATGTAATAGACACATATGATTGCTCGATCCTTAACTCGAATAAGCTAAAGAATAGGATTAGTAATCTTTACCAATAGTAGTAAACCAACAAGGCCGACAAATCACATATACACATCCATAATGATGGAATAGACATACATGGTTGCTCAGATCCCCATTAGAGTAAGACCAAAAAGTTAGGATGGAGAATAATACAGGGTATCAAATCTACTAATCTTTCACCAAAAGTACTAGACTAACAAGGCGGACAAAATCACACATACACATCCATAACGATGGAATAGATACATGCAATTGCTCGCATCCTCATTCGAGTAAGACCCAAGGTTACAGATTAGAAAAGAGAAAATAATTGTAGTTAAATAAAAAGAACAAAACAAATAGATTAAGTCCAAACAAATAAGGAACATTGTTGCTAGTTACTTTCCCAACCGTACCCATGAAAAAGACACAAAATCGTAGAAATAAATGCCTTGATCATAGTTTAACAAAAACACCCTTAGTTGGCGTTCCCGTAACGGTCAACTCCCAATCATCCATAATATACATACTTTACAACATTAGTGGCGATATCTACGACTTGATACATGAAAATACATAGTTGGTTTATAACTGCGACAAACTAGAAATAATACACAACATAACTTTACATCGTTGGTCTATAACACGTACCAACGAATAATCGATCTTTCAAATAATAATATCGGTTAAGCTTAGAGCAATTTTCTTATTTTTTTGATTTTTTTTAAAACTAAGAACTGGAAATAAATCTAATGTGTAGAATTTCACCATCTCATGACTACGATAAATTTGGAGTCTATTTTCAATCATAATTATGAAAGTAGTAAAAATACACGAGCAAACTGCTACTTTTACATTCCCATTGCATTGTGCAATTTCTCGACCTAACCATGGATAGAAAATCAGCACGTGTCCAATTGCATTGTGCAATTTCCCGACCATACCAGAGATAGAAAATTAACATTGCGACATAGGAAATACAATACTTTTCACAAAAGCAACTAGCAATCGATTAAGGACTTAATCTAATAGGGTAGCCTAAGGTGTAAAGGTGTAACGAAACAAAATTTAGTGAAAGAAAAGAATGGAATGGCTCAGCAGGTTTTTCTAGGGGTATCTTACTCTAAAAATGAGAGTAAACAAAAGGTTTATACGGGGGTTAACTAACCAGTATAGTTAGTTAATATCACAACATGTATAGGCTTTTTGGTGTATTCCTAGAAATTTACCAGTTTAAAAATGTCACTCCATCTATTAAAAATAGTGCTTATTATTGTGGTCTCGAATAGATATACCAAACCAAGTTCTAAAGTTTACAACATCACTGGCACATTCATATTTTGTGGAATTTAGGTAAACATTTAGAAATGGATAAGGCTAAATTCTCATAATATCTAACAAGGGTTATGTGTGCGAGGTTATGCAAACAATAATTTTACAAAAGTATGCTCAGTTTTTTTTAAGTTAGGCATAATTTAAGCATATTAATGTGAAAATATGGACAAGTAAGCGTTCTAATTCTTCTCCATCCACTTGAGATATACAACGACCTCGTTGTATAAATATAACTTTAAAAACAGGAAATTAAAAGAATTAGAACGAGAAACTCATGTAGGATTTGCTCGGTATGATCTTCTATGTTGCGTTTATGAGCAAGAATGTGTGTTGTAAATGCGTCTGTATACCAGCATGACTACAACACACATGAATTCCAGAAAGTAAGCACTCCACCAAATTCATCTTTTCATTCAGAAAGTCATGTACTAAGCATAAGAAAACAATTGCAAATTCTATCTTCGGTATTCGTTGGTTAGAAAACAAAAATAAAAACCTAAAACTATATAGGAAGTCGATATGCTGTATCCATAAACCAGGACATGCCGTATTGAGACCTGTAAAAAGTATATGTCGTATGGGTCAGTCGCCTAATACTCTGTATTTGTTTAATGAATACGCCGTATAGACTGAACTGACAATAAAGTTCAAAAAGTGCAGAAATAAAAGACTAGATAACGTCCAGATAGTTGATACGTCGTATCCATTAGGGTTGGATACGCCGTATCAGCTAACTGGGAAGACAGACTCGATAAAAATTATAAACATTCCGGGTTGTCTCCCGGTAAGCACTTTTCTTTATAGCAAAGTCTTTAAGTTACACTTGTCTTCTGCTCTTCACTCCGCCTTTTTCACAAACCATCCTTCATCCATTTTGTGGAAGATATCTTGGTAGGCGTGACACGTAGTTTCTTTGATTATCGTCCAATCATAGTACCCACATTCCTTGATTGCAACATACTTCTTCGATGGCCCAAATGAGTACTGGACTAGCTCAAACCTTTCCGTTTTGTATGACAGCGGTTTTGTGAATGGAATCCCAAGTAGTTTGCACCTTCTTTCCTTGAACCTCTCTTCCTGTTCGTTAATAATAAAAGGTGCATTCCCGTGAACCAAGTAATCATCTAGATATTCCATGTCATCATCCTCATCCTTATTCAGCTCCATTTCATTTTGAACATCCTTGTCATCGTTCTTCGTCGTATGATCATTAAATAATCAAGAAATATCAAAAAAGGGCTATAGTTGGAATTGACATCGTCTTCTATGTTAACATCATGCTCATAATCTTCCCATTCGTCAATGGGTGAATAGTGGCTCCAATCATCATTACTTGATTCCTCTTCTTGGTTCATTGATTCTTCCAAAGCAGCTTTGTATCTTAATGCTTCGTCCTTTAGATTGCTTTCTTCCAAAGCTTCATACCATTCATAAACTTGGTATTAGAGCGTGTTGCCAACTTGAAATGCTTCGAGAAAGTTTCCTCCATTGCAATATCCTTCATCTCTCCAGTTATAAGTTGGCCACTCGGAATGTCAACTTTTAAAACAAATGGTTTACAATCATGTTTAACAGCAGTAGGTTCCTTCCACACTCCATCAGCCATCCATGGCTTTTCATGCACTCATGGTTTTTTTTCGTTCCCCGTTTTTTTTATAAAGTCCCAATATCATCTTTGTATTCTTTCCATAAGGTTTTGAATCCAAGAATATCTTGGGTTAACACATCAGCATCAATTTCCCTAAAAAAGGGAGATAATGAATTCCTTAATGCCTTAAATATGTAGTGTGCTCAAAGGTGGAAAATATTAGTATCCTATTTTAATTTTGAGCGATTCCTTCCTCTTCATTTAGGTTTTTTTTTCCATTTTCTGAGAATCGGAATTTATTTGACATTCTTTGATTGGTTCATCACTTCTGATCTTACCTATTTTTTCCAATAGTTCGCATAAAGCACAATCTTAGTGCATCATCGCATTTACGTTATAAAGCTCATAAATTGGAAGCTAACCAATTCTTAAAACCACTTAGTATGCCGCCCTGGGTGATCGCTTCATAATATCAGCTCTTGTAAACTCATTAGTTTCGAAATTTTATCCCAAGCACTAGAAGGTGGATAAAACTCCTGATAAAAAATTTAACCGCTAGATCCTACATATATAGTAATAGGAGCCAATATAGATTCATGCCGTTAACCTACTCACGTTGCAGCACCTACTCACTTGCAGCACCAGTAAGTGAAACATGGAAAATACTAACTCTAAGTCAATCATGAGAAACATTGGGCACATTGAGTGAATCAGCTATTTTGAGAAACTTTTCAACGTGTTTAACCGTGTCTTCTCCATTTGTTCCGCTAAAAGCATTATTACTCAAATCAATGATAAATCTACCCATCAATTCGATCCCGCCTCTTTCATTACCCGATTCATGGTTTATTCGAGTTATAGTTATGTATTCCTTAACAGTTGGTTCCATTATGATCTTTGCGAATTCCTCCTTAGATTAGTTATGTGCTATCTGAAAACAAGAACAAAAAATCAGTAGGATATGCTTTAAAGAAAGAAATCACAGAAGATTAAACACGGAAACCAAATAGAAATAATTAAAGTCTGCTGCTGTATCAGATGATCGATACGTCGTACTTAATTTGACTGAATACGCCGTATTGATCCATTGAATACAAATACGTTGTATCTGTGTCGAAGGGTTAATACACCGTATCCAATAGTTAGAATATGACGTATTGGTAACAGAAAATAAAAACAATGCAGAAAATTAAACACACACAATATGCAATAATATACAATGCAAACTAATCTAAGTTAAACTAAACTAAAAATACTAATAAATAAGAATTAAACAATTTCACTCCCCGGCAACGACGCCAAAAACTTGATGTGTCATTGTGTGTAGGTATTTTGTGTATCAAGTTTTACTATTTATATTTTGCCAACTTTACCTAAAAACAACACTAACGGGTAGTGTACTCGATTAGTTGTAGCTTCGTTGGTAAATAGGGTGTCGATCACTAAGAGCGAGAACATTAATACTTAATTATCAGTATTTTAGTTATCTAAGTTAGTCCTAAGTTATTCAAAGTTATATCTAAGTTAAACCTAAACTAATGATAAAGGGGGGGGGGGGTTCAGCCCGAGAGACTGGCACGAGTTTGGGTTATCTAACCTAGGGTTTTGATGACAAGTAAAGCAATAAACATACACAAGAAGATAAACAAACGATAGAGAAGCGCTCAAGCACTAATGTAAGGAAAACATATTAGCGATGAATAATCGAATAAAATGCAGGGTTTTGTCTAAGGTGTAATGATTGTATTACTATGTTGGTGTTATATCATTCACAAAGTTTAGGCGAGACTTCTTCCTAAACGTTATTCAATTAATCCTTTTACAATTAATGAATGTCTCATAAGCATACATCAGTTAATTATAATCTATCTTAGAAATCCAATATCGGTGAATATCGAACCCTAGCTCATCGAGACTTTACCCACTTATGTTCAATCGAATTATATATGTTGGTAGCCCGCGGTCGGTAGTGCTCCAAGCAAGGTCGTAGGATGCATTTGTAAATCCTAAGTCACCGCTTAGCTATACCACCCTTTATAACCGGGGGAGACACTAGTGAGTTAAATTTGTGATCCTATGATTCCAGAGTCACATATAACCTATATGCAGTTCTATCCCAAACTCTACCCTACTTGCTCCATAGAAATAGATCCATATGAATGATAGATTAAACGCATAATCAAACATAAACAAGTATCATGTGATAAACATAATTAACATGCAACAAGTAATAAACAATCTAGATAGACAAACCAAACATTAAATCTTCATAAACATGGCCGACACCTAAAGGTATCAGCCGATAGTCATTGTAAAAACACACACGGTTTCATATATCAACGATTAAAGTAAAGAAACGTTAACCGAACGTGTATTGGGTTGTGCGATGATTACAAGTGATTTCCTATGATCTTGAGGCTCTTTACTGACCTTTTATGCTCCTCTATACGTCTGCTAGTCGACTTGGTGGTTTAGGGCTTCACTTGCATACTAAAATTCGTTTTATAGTTTGGTGTTTATAGAGTCTGGAATTAAGTCGATACGCCATATTAAAGAGTTTAATGCCATATATTGGAGTTTTCTTGGTGTGGAGACCACGATAAATATCTTCCAGAATCTTTCATAAACCACCAGTGAATACGGTGTATGAATCTTCATGGATACGACGTATTGGTCTTCAAGTCTTCGTGGTTTCTTGTGGAATTCAGGCGCAGATATGCCGTATCATCCTTGATGGATACGGCGTATAGTCGCCAGAACAGTAGATTCTTGATTTCTTTGTTTAAGCTTCGAAATGCGCGCCTTTTAGTTAAACTTCACCAATTGCTTCATATTAACTGCAAATAACAATTATAAGAAATTAAGTACCAATTCATGCATAAAAAATGTAAAACGAGCAATAAAGATGGAATAAATGATGCTATAAAACAGTCATTATTTGATGTCATCAACCTTTTATCATTTAGAAAATCCTAATCATCACTATGCGGTCTCGGGAAGCATCACAAAAACACGTTCTATAATTTAATACACTACCGGTACACTCTCATATAATTTTAGCCGATACCAATACTCCAAAAAAGGCGACAAAACCACATATGCATGAAGACATCCATGGACGCGACATATATGATTGCTTTTTCCTTAACTCGAGAAAGCTAAAGGTAAAATTATCTTAGGTATCAAAAATGGATACATGAATTCATAAAGATCTAAAGGCGAACCTCACATTTTTTGGGTGAAATTTTTAGAGGGTTTTTGTGCTAGTCATATAATTCATATCCATGTGACGCTAATACTACTCAGTTTTCGTTGGTATGTGTCATAAAAATTTTAAATTTGGGTCAAAATTACCGTCTACGCTATGTTTTGATATATTACTCATCATTTTAAGGACAAAGCAAATGGCAATTGAAGGAATAGTTTCTAAGGTTTATTTCCCCCTACACTTATTTTGAACATTGTCCTCAATGTTCTTAAAAGTACCCGTAAATGAATTAAGGGAAAAGAAAAAGACGAAAGAAACTAGTACTCCCCTGGTTTGCTTAATAATGGAGAAGAAACATATGAAAACTGGCTAAATCGTCATCCAAGAGTCGTCCACATGAAACTCCTAAGAACTCCTAGGCTTCTTCTCATCTAAAATAACCTATAAATCAAAGATAGAAACAACTACACTTGGCGTAAAATCGACAGGATAATATACAACGAAATTGTTAGGGTTTAGACTCAATAAAAGCAGTAAAGATACGATGATTGTGTTAATATAATCGTGGTCTTCTGCAAGTTTTTAAGAAAATTATAAATTTTAGAAATTATACAAAATTAATTATTCAAAAATAATAGAAAATTAGAATTTTTACAAGTCTGGAGACGTGACGCCGTCAGGAAAAATCCTGACGCTGTCTCTAGACACTGTGAAAATTTCACTTTCGTTTTCTTGGAAAAAAATTTCTGCACGCAATTCTATTAGTTATTTTCTGAAAAAATACTGCATAAACCACGAAAATTATTAGCACAAACATATGACTCTAACAAACATGACACAAGATGCGAATTAATCTAAACAATTTATTTAATAGAGTTAAGTACATTTTTGGTCCTTGTGGTTTGTTGTCGATTTCACTTTTGGTCCAAAATTCAAAAAAGTTTGGTTTTGGTCCAAAACGCATAGTTTCGTTCCAGTTTTGGTCCAAATCCACGTTGACTGTTAGTTTGGCCAGTTAAATGATATAAATGACTGAAATGCCCTCATCTTAATGTTGCTTAATTACTAGAATACCTTTTCTCTCATTCTATTTTTTTTCTATAATAATAATAATAATAATAATAATAATATTCATAAAAACATATCAACAAATATATAGCCATAATCAAAACCCACTACCATAAAATAAAAAGTTTTAGAGATCACCCACTATCATTAAATCAAAACCCGCTGATATTAAATCAAACACAACAATGGCAAACAAAAATGCCAGGAATCGATCAAAAAGTAAACTGATAAACTCATTATACCCACAAAAAATACAACTCAAACCCAACAAACTCAAATATATAGCCATAATCAAATGGATCTATAGTTAGTAACAAAAAAAATACACATTTTATTCTTTATAAATTCATAATCAAATCTCAACATCAATTTCTTTACAAATTTTTAAAAAATCATCATCAAATCTGCTACCTTCTTTCGTGTTCTTCTAACCCATATTATTATTATCTCCATCTCAAGAACTCTTTACTTTTTCCAAGATCTGTAAAAAATACAAGAATGTAAGTTAGGCTGTCGGCGCTATAGATGGTGGTGATGGTTGTGGATGTAGATGGTGGGCTGAGTGGTGGTGACGATTGTGGATGGTGGTGGGAATGGATAGAACCAAGTTCACCGCCAACCCCCATCGCCGCCAGCACCACCATACCCATCACCACCACCACAAAACTGTCACTACCATTAGATCTGACCACCTCTTCATCTACATCTTATGTAACCCAATTTTTAGCAAAACCTACATCACCACACCCCCATCGTTGCCACCACAAAACAACCACAACCAAACCACCATCATCACAATGCGGCCATCACAAAACCATCACCACCACTAGATCTGACCAGATCTGGTCAAGATTCGGCTAGACCCTCGGCTGTTGTGGTTGTTGTTGCATACTCGCATATTTGAAGATCTCATTTTTTGAAGATCTCGTTGTAGCCAGTTTCGGGAAAAAAATGAAAAAAAGAAACAAGAGAATGATGAAGTTAAGATAGCTTTTTAATTTTAGGAGATATTATTATTGGTATCATTTTGGTTTTGTAAAGAGAATGAGAAAATTGTGATTTTTTTGTGTAATAATAGAGTGAAGAAGATAAGTGGAAGAAAAAAGAAAAAGAGAAAGAGTTAGGAAAAAGAAAGAGTAAGTTTTGGGGTAATAATATTATGAAAAGATGAAAATACCCTCATAATTAACGGTCAAACTAGTCAAACTGACGGGGTTAACAGAATTGGACCAAAAGTGAAATGAAAGTATGTGGTTTGGACCAAAACCAAGACTTTTTTTAATTTTGGACCAAAAGTGAAATCGGCAACAAATCACAAGGACAAAAAATGTACTTAACTCTATTTAATATGTTTGAAATGGTTCTTATAAACCAGATTTACCCTATACTTATTCGATGCAAAATACCTTTGATTGTAATTAAGACAAAGTTAAAGACAAAACAAAGCATGATCACATAATTCAAACATATAAAAACAAATGATAAAGAATTAAAACACACAAGACACTTCTAAGATGCGGGAAAATGAAAGATTGGGTTGCCTCCCAAAAAGCGCTTATTTTTGTTCGAGTCACGAGCCTGACTCTACCCTTATTTAACAGTCAAAAGGGGAGGTTCAAGGTCAAGTGCGGGCCATAGTAATGGTACACACTATTATGGTGAGAAGGAGCCATATGCTGGAAAAGTGGTTGTTGAATTATATGCTCTAAATGGTGTGTTTCTTTAATCCTACCCTTTTCTAATTTACTTGGCTTAACGAGTAAACTAATTCCTCTTCAAACTTGCTAATTCTTGCTCAGTAATAGCTTCAAAAGGTTTGTCCTACTCTTTTTGTCCTTGTGAATTTTTTTTATGGTTTCCCATGCTTCTTCAGCACTAAATTCCCTAAGGTCCCCATCTGCAACAAAGTTAAGGTCCATTTGGGTGTAGTGGTTGACATTATTATAAAATAGTTGAATATGGGTCCATAAATCGAGGCCATGATGAGGGACTATTTGGATTAAGTTTTTAAGATGAGTCCACACATCGTAGAGAGATTCATCTTGGTGTTGTTGGAACATCAAAACGTCATTTTAGATGGTTTCAACCAAACATTTTAATCTATTTACACTAGAATAAGTATACATATTCATTTTAAATAACAACTTTATTTACAATATAAACTATAGGGTTTTTACGAACAATGGGAACGAAGAAAAAAATAGACTACGAGAAAGCATAAATGACAGAGAATAAAACTATCACTTGATAAAAATCAAGCGAGTAGACATAAGCTATATTAAATTCGAAACCTAACTATTTCCCACGCAGCGTCGCCAAAAACTTGATGTAGTCGTTGTGACCACACCAGGTTTTACAACTCCCTAGGCAGAGCACCTTACCGTTGTAGTGTAGTATGGTAAGACTCAGGGGTTGTTATCGTTCTCCAGAGGAATAGGTTAGGAAGGCTTGAATAGAATATAACAGAGGTATAAGGGTTGAGAGAAGATTATTTTTGGTATTTTTATATTTTATAGAAAGCAAGCAAAATTCTGGTTTGAGAGGTTGGTTTGGTTTTAGCTAATTAAACTAAATATAAATCTAAACTAATTTTGGTGGAAACTACACATCGTAGAGAGATTCATCTTGATGTTGTTGGAACATCAAAACGTCATTTTGGATGGTTTCAACCAAACATTTTAATCTATTTACACTAGAATAAGTATACATATTCATTTTAAATAACAACTTTATTTACAATATAAACAATAGGGTTTTTACGAACAAAGGGAACGAAGAAAAAAATAGACTACGAGAAAGCATAAATGACAGAGAATAAAACTATCACTTGATAGGAATCAAGCGAGTAGACATAAGCTATATTAAATTCGAAACCTAACTATTCCCCATGCAGCGGTGCCAAAAACTTGATGTAGTCGTTGTAACCACACCAGGTTTTACAACTCCCTAGGCAGAGCACCTTACCGTTGTAGTGTAGTAAGGTAAGACTCGGGGGTTGTTATCGTTCTCCAGAGGAATAGGTTAGGAAGGCTTGAATAGAATATAACAGAGGTATAAGGGTTGAGAGAAGATTATTTTTGGTATTTTTATATTTTATAGAAAGCAGGCAAAATTCTGGTTTGAGAGGTTGGTTTGGTTTTAGCTAATTAAACTAAATATAAATCTAAACTAATTTTGGTGGAAACTCTATGGGTAAACGAACGTATTTACTTAATCATGCACTACTCCTTAGTTTGCTTCTCCTAATCCTATTGCTTTGTCACACTTGTGATGATCTGTGTAAGTATTTCCTTAGTCATGAGCGAATTACACGAAAACGCCGTCTATGTAATATTATGTTAAGGCAACGCACAAGTAAGGTAGTATGAAGACTAATACAAGGCCCCTAAGATTACATTACATGCATTAAAACACTTAAGAGGGATCGACCATATTAGGGGTAAGGTAGTATGAAGACTGTTACCGATGTATCGCTTTTCTACAACACTCGTTTTCCCTAGACGTCTATGCTAATTTAATATTTTATGGCTAGTTTTCTAAAGCCTAACGTGCACATCCATCATAAGAAGTAATATTAAAAGGATCTACAAACTAAGTTTCATGCAATCATAAGTAAATACTAATGGATCTAGCCTAGCATGTTAAAAGGAAGCAAAGAACAATAAATAATCATACAACACATAGACATATTAAATGATAAAAGATAGAGGACTTCACTTGATTAAAACATGTGTTCAAGGATGGTACAATAGGGTTTGACACCCTAAAAACGACCTAAACAGCTGCTATAATCGACTTTTAATAATAGGGTTCGGTTCCCAAAAGTTACACACTTAAAACCTTAAAAACGAGTTTGTATATATAGGAAAACGGGTGCGGCGGCGTCGCGTTATAATCCTGAAGTCGTCGCCCCGCCAAATCTTCTAGTGCTTCTTTAAGTCGGTTGGATCCTGACGCCGTCACCAAAGTTTTGACGCCATCCTTTGTAAGCTCTGACGCCATTACGATTGAATGTGACGCCGTCTCCAGCCATTGTACGCATTTTCTTTAAGAGATTTGGTGTAGAGTTGTAATCTTGTCCGTTTCTTCTCCAAATGATCCCAAGTCACGTGTATTTCCTCCAAAAGCTATCGAAGTGCTAAAAACACAAAAAGGAACGATTAAGTACATAATTTAGGCATATTTGCCTGATTTAGGGGTTAAATGACCCTGAAAAAGTGTATAAAATAACTGATATGTGTGAAAACACATATCCGTTTTATGTCAAAAATGGCCATAAAAAGACAAAATTGTGCTTTAAATGCTTGAATATTGCTTGTTTTGTCTTTGTGATTGTGTAGGTATGGATATTGCAAAAATCTAAAAAAAACGGTCAAAACCGAACAATCACGGACACAGGAAATGGAAGAGTACACAAAGAGTCGAGAGAATGCTATCAAAAGTCAACAGTGGTCAACTCAAGTCAACCTTCAGTCAAAGATGGTCAACACAAAAAGACAAAATCCAAAATTACCAAATTAGTCCCTCATATTTACCAAATTGCAAAAATTGTCCCCTAAACCCTAACGGTGTTAACTCTTTTCATATAAAAGAGTTAACACCCGTTAACTTGTTACACCATGGCCCATTTCCTGATAACCACAACACCGGCCTAAAACCCTTTATAAGCCCAAGTCAAACCCCGGGTCAACTCAAGTCAAACACTCTCTTTTATAAGAAAATTACGCGCGAAAATTTGTTACTACTATTCACCCATCGTCCTCGTTTAACCTTGAGTCAAATCAAAGGGGTAATTCAAATTGGCTACGTGGTTTAGCAATTCAAGTGAAAAGGTACACCTTGGCAGAGTTATACATCATCCAAGGCTTCCATTGGTCAATTCCCAAAAGGGAATGACACACGTACAAGGAAGGAAACACACCAAGGATAGATTTTTGCACTAAAAGGAGTACAAAAGAAGCACATGAGTGTCACATCACAGATTGCCACGTTGGCAATCCGTGTGAGCTAAGATTTGATCTAACGGACCCCAATTGAGATCCAATCATTGGAAGAAATAGAGGGACAGGATTCAAGGGAGCGTGTGAAGGACTTGACACCTAGAAGCTTCTCCTGGCAGCTATAAAAGGACTCCTTCACTCTCACATGATCATCTTCTTTTTTCCTAAAAACTTTTAGTTTTCATTAGCTTATGTAATTTTCAGTTTTAAATGTAATTTTTCTCTTTAAACTTTTGTAACTTTCAATTTCCAAAGCATTGTAATCCGTTTTAAGTTTTAATAAAATCATCATTTTAAGTTTTCATAAGCTGTGTTACTCATAAGCTCTTATTACTTTCAAATGTGTATGCTACTATAAGCTCATAATAAGCTCATTCTAGTTCATTCAAGTCTATAAGCTTGGATTTGAGTTTTAATAAGAACTTAATCTACTGAAACTTTAAAATCAGCTTAAGTACCTTTGCTTATGGAATTTGGACTTAAGGAAGATGAGCTTAAAATGGAAGAGCTCATATGGACTTATACTGGCTTATTAACAATAAGCCAGAGCTTGTAGATTGCTCAATTGAGCCATTAATAACCTTTGTTTAGCTAAGGTTCTAGTAAGTATTCATTTAAGCTTTCCTGTCTTAAATTTCTTAGTATAGTTTAGCTTATTTTGCTTAATTGTTTGCTTATTTGTGCTTATTAATGTGTTATTATGCTTATTAGACTTATTTGATAATCTGTTTTTAGTTAAAATAACTTAGATCTTAATTTTGTTTAATTTGTCCTTAAAATCAATAAAAAACCAAAAATATTAGTGTAGCTAGTGGCTTATTGATTTCAGCTTATTGGATTAGTGTTTTTAGCTTTTTAGGTCTGTTATAAGTTGTTTATTATCTGGTTATTTAGATTTGAGCTTTGGATTGCATTTTCATAAGTTTAAATGGTTTCTAAGATTGTTAAAGGGGTGTTTGGGTCAACAGCACTAACCATAGGTTAGTGGCTGTTCTTGGCTTATTGGTCTTTTAAGTTCATTTTAAATCTCAAATTAGGATTGTTTAAAACAGTTTTATAAGTTTAGAATTAATTTACGTTTAGATTTTTACAATAGAAAATACTTATTAGTATTTCACACCTATAAATTAAGGTTTGCATTATTAGCTTAGATTAGTTCTAGTTTTTGAATTTACTTATTTTTCATTTAGACTTGTGTTTTAAGAGTGTTAGAAATATAATTTTAGGTCTGCATTAATAGGGTTTTAGATTTAGTCCATATGCATGTCAAATGCATCAGCAGCTTTTAAACTGCAATTAGTCATTTTTAGTCTTAAATTTCAGCTAGTTAAAATAACTTTTAGCTTTTCAAATTTCTTGCACAAGTAGATTAAGGGGTAGTTTAAGTATTTTTGAGCTTATTTTAGCTTATTAAGCTTATTAGGTTATCTGTTTTAAGCTGTCAAATAAGCCTTTTGTCTTTTCAGTTTCAAAGTAAAATTTAGCATGATTTAAGCCTTAGGTCTGTTTTCAAAGTGCTTTTTCATTAAGCTATTTTGTTTCAAAATTATTTTTAAAAGTAGATTAGAGTAGCTATTTAGTTGTAGTATAAGCTTTAATAAGCTATTTCCCTACAAGGATCTAAGAGCTTACCTAAAAATAAGCTCAAAAGTCCTTGCAGGGACTGTTTGGTTCTAAATCCATTTAAGTGCTTATTAGGATTTTATAGCTTTTTGCTTTTAAGTTTTAGCTTAATTTGTTCTTAAAATAGCTTATTAGCTTAGAAGTAGTCAGTTTATAGCTTTTTGAGTCCTAGTTAGCTTATTTTAGCTTTTTCAGTTAAAAATCAAAATTACCAAGAGTAGCCTGTAGCTTTTTCTTAGTGCTTTTTAGTTGCTTAATTAGATTTCAAAATGTGTTTAGCTTATTATTTTAAGTAGGTCTTTACTTGAACTTTAAGATAGTGTTAAGCTCTTAGTTGTAAGAATCCATTTTAGTGCTTAAAATTAAGCTCAAAACAGTCCCTAAGGCCTGTTTGGTTATTGGTTTTAATACTAGAGCTTATTTAGTCTTTTAGCTTATTACTTGCTTATTACTAGTTCTATTTAGCTCATTAGCTTAGGATTAGCATATAAAAGCTTATTTAGTCTTAACTTTAGTTTATTAAGTCTACTAGCTTATTTAGTTTAAGAAAAAGCCAAAAAAAATAGCTAAGTAGTTTCTGTCAAGTTAAAAGCTATTTAACTACTTATTTAGGGCTTTTCATAAAAAGTTTCTTTTATTAAAATTGCTTATTTTTAGGTGCTTAATAACTTTGCTTTTATAAGTTTTTCAAAATAAAAAAAAGGGGAAGGTGGAAATCGGGGGTGAGCAAGACTCGAACCCCCGACCTCAACACCCTCAACCCTTTATAACACCACAACACACAGTCACTACCACTGCGCCCTGGGGTCTTTTTCGTTATACTCTTACAACATTTAATCTTTATACACATTTAGCCCTTATAAGCCTTATAAGTTGTTTTAGCTTATTCCGTGGCTTATTCGATAAGCGAGACAAAAAGCTATTTTTTCCTAGTTCCAATTATATAAGCTATATCGGAATTTTTTTATAGACTTTTTATAGATAGTTAGTATTTTTAAAAAATTGATTTACAATTAAAAACTTTAAAAAACCATAAAAAATAGAAAAATAATCAGAAAAATATAAATCTTTTTTAGAAAATTTTCTTTTATCATAAAGTTTATAGGAAAATTAGTTTTGCTTTCGTAGGGTTTAATTTGCAAAATTTCGATTTTTAAAGAACGGGATTCGTTCCCGTTCTCGTTTTTCGTATTTTAAAGCTCATTTCAAATCCGTTTTTAATATAGTTTTCTTTAAACTTACTTTTTAGTCAATTAGAGTCCATTTAAAAAGAAAAGATTCATTTTAGGTTTAATTTTAGAAATTTAGGGTTTTTGACCTCCGTTTAGGGGTCCCGTTTTGAGTTTTTAGTTAAAATTTGGTTCCCCGTTATTTGTCTTCGTGCTTAATTGTTATAATTTGTTAATTTTAATTTTTAAAAAGTAGATAATCAAATCAATCTTTGTCTTCAATTCAAATCATTGTCCGAACATCAAACGTGGTTTCAATTTCATAAATCGTTGGGGGATAACGACCCGGGAATCATACTTCCCGGTTTATATACGTATTATATTATATATATTTGTGAAGATTTTCCTTTTTACATTTGTCCTCATGGGTAAATTGGTAATTTTCAATCATATTATGTATTTTACTCTTGCGTATATATAAGATTCTAGCGAATCAATAACACCTTATCAGTTATGCACTGTTTGATGATCAGAGAGATTACATGTTCATTAGGTCATTGTCGTTCCCTGATGAACCTTTGTCCTTCAGATTTCAAGTTCCTTTACATACTAGCTAACTTTGTATGAGCTAGAAATTATGTCTTTAACTTATCCTCGTTTCGTTGATGATGTCTCTGACTTGAACTTGACTTAGGTTGCTCGTTGATTTCATAATTATCAAGTCTTCTTATAATTAGTCTAATTTATGTTTAAATATTGTCAGAGACCATTGAGCCATGAATTGGCCCAACAATCTCATCTTATTTGAATATAAACTATACAAAATTATATTATTTTAAGTGAGCACATAACTTCTTCTTACTAATATGTTTCCAAAGAAAAATAAAGAAAAGTAAAGTTTTATTAAGGATTACGAGATATATATTACATCAACCCTAATCCTCTAAGTTTTTCACCTTTATTTTTGCCTCTTCACAGTCATCCCTAACTTCAATAGCCAATTCCTTTATGGCCTAAAAATCCTTAGCTATCTAAGAGTCCTCTTGATTCATTGACGGAGTCTGATAAGTTGAGTTGTAGATGCAAGTTGTATCTCATTTTCTATTTGAAAGCTTACATGATCAAACCAATTATGAAAGAACATACCAGACTCATGCTCAACTTCAACCAATCCATCTTCCTCAGCTACTCCTTCTGGCAGATTAAGGTTTCCACCACCACCACCAGGTACCTTAGGTTCCACTGTAAGAAATAGTTGATTGATCTGAACTCTTTTCCTTTTCTTTAAGTCTCCTTGAGCATGTTGATTCTTCTTTTGAGATCAACTATAAGTAGTTCAGCTGGTAGAGGAATGTTCAGCTTGTCTGCTGTATCTATTACCTATTTGAACTTTTGAGCAAGTTTTGCTTGAAGCTAAGGGGTGTCCTTGAGCTTTTGGTGCCTAGCTATGTCATGTGTAGGTCTACTAATATCAAGATCCAGACTCGCAATATATAGATAGAAGTTTTAGAGAGAGAAAGTGATTACAGATTAATGGGAAAACTCTTATTACTTGTAGCGCATTAACCAAGATACACACTAGAGAATTCCATCCCCAACATGTTTTCATGATGGGGTATTTATACTAAGTTATTACATGATTGACTTATCTACTAACTATAGCTAAAATACTAAACGCCCCCTAAACAAGTGAGGTACGATCATCATGTTAAAAGCTAACAATATCCCTTAGGGGATGATCATTAGGGTCGTGCTAGTAGAAATAAGCTTCTAGTTTGACTACGAGCTCCAATATATCCTTCTATCCTTTTCATCTACTTTTGATAGTCTAAGCGAGCTAGAATTTCTTTCTCCATCCTTTTAAGGTTTGTGACTTCTAGAAAATTCAACTTTGGCTTTATCTTATCCCAAGCGTTGTCCCTCAACTTCTTATGTATCTTTGAGCTCCACATGTTTAAGTGTGCGAGTATAGAATTTATTGATTTATGTAATAGCCATGAACCTCTTCTCGAGCTTTCCATTCTCATAAATAACCCTAAACTTAGGTACTCTGATGATCTGTAAGGTTCCATGTCTTCAATTTTTAGAAACGTAAGTAGTGGTATTTTATAGTTTAGCTTGAACTTGAAGCTCTCAATCCTGATTTGGAAATCTTCCACTCTCATAATGAGCACCTTAACTCTCATGAATATCTTGAGCGAATATTTCATGTCATTGTCGATCGTTTGCTTTTCTGGTGGATTATTCATTATTTCAAGAGTGTAGTATGTCATCAAGATGAAGGGTTCCTAAATCAGCTTCTGAGGAAATATGTCATGTCATTAGCTCTTTGTACTTTGATGGTAACAAACGCTTGTTTTCCATATCTTCTTTCACCTTCGATACTAAGAATGTCCATAATTTTGCTCTGAATAGACATCCTTTGCTGGCAACTATTGACGATTGACGAAGTCTGTACTTGTAAAAGCATTATATGTTCTCTTAACATTGTTCTATTCCGAAGAGTGCATCTGTCTTATATTATTTCATGAGGTGTCTCCTAAATCTATCAATAAATTGTCTTTCTTCAAGAAATGCCCCTTCCAAAATGGTTGATGAGACTTTGAGGTTTGATGGGACAATAATTTGGTCTGCTCGGTATAAGTAAGCCAAGTCAAAGTTTCTTTAAGTGAGGAAGATGTACAAACTAGCAACTTTAATTGTGACATTCTAACATGTGTCTCTATACAATGACAAGCATTGCGACTTGTGTTCTGACATGAGAACCATTGAGAATAGCTTACTGCGTATTTTTTGAGATTCTGAGATAGCCAAGACATTGTATGTGTCGCTACATACGTCTGAAACTTGCGACTTACTTATAATCATGATAAATTTAATCGCTATTATAGTGAATTATAGTAGTGATGGCTTTCCTAGACCTAGAAAAAAAGGCATACGATAGTGTTTTATGTGAGTTGATTTGGAGAACATTGATATATAGTGGAACCCAGATGAGATACTTAAGAGTCATTAGGGATATGTACGATGGGGCGAAGACTCTCAAGACAATAACTATGCTTTCTTTTCGTCTTATGTGTTATGGGCTCCTTATCCTTATTATTGCACACTTTCACACATGCACATATATTTGAGCATTACCACCTGTACACTTACACTTTCTAGAGGTCTTCTTAGAAGCACTTTCCCTACTTTCAGGTTTATCTTGGAGAAAAGGTAGGATCGGTTTACATTATATCTCCGCCATATCCAGCCCGAGCAGGATTGGGTATGTAGTTGTTGTTGTTGTTTTTGACCAACACTATATAAAGTGGGGGCATTCCCTTTATTTTATTATAAGTTATGTACGCCATTTACAAGACTCGGTAAATACAATAATTAATATAAGATAAATTTTATCTTCTCTCTACACACTAGGGCTGAGCAAAACCAACCAAAAACCAAACTGAACCGAAAAACCGAGCCAAGCCGAACCGACAGAAACCTAACCGACTAATTTTGGTTCGGTTTTTAGTTTTGTATATTTATTGTTTTTGGTTTCGGTTTTGCTCAGTTCGGTTCCGATTAAACCAAGAAATATACGCCTAAACTATCTATTCGGTTCGGTTTTGCTCGGTTCACTTCGGTTCGGTTTTCGGTTCATGTTTTTCTCAAAGTCAGTTTTCGGTTCGGTTTTGACCCGATGCTCGACACTGCTACACACATACGAATCTCACACAAACTAAACATACACTAAACACCTAGTCACTATATGTATGATATCCAACATTGGTATCCGAGCCATATGTTGATTAGTCATTACATGTATCATCTTTACTGGCTCAATATTTCACCATATTCATATCTTCAGAATCGTAAAATTTGTAAAATTTGTAAAAAATGATTAAAAAAGATGACGGGGAAACAATTAGTAACTTATTAGGATTTTATGGTAAGTGTTAGGATTGATTCACAGTTTTTACTTTGAGTGTTTTGAAATATTAGAGGGAAATAGTAGTCCTGACGCTGCCTTGCGTTTCACCAACCTGATATAATACAGTGAGTTACGTCATCGTCTAGCCTAAAGGGAACTAGCTAGTGGTGGTCATAATACAAAAACAATATGTCTAGTACTTGGACTTTATCAAGTAACTTGATTCTTTATTCCTAACATGATAGTTTTTTTTAACATACATTGAAGTAACACTATCAACGATGTTAAATAGTAACTTGATATAATTGTGTTTTGTGGTCAATCTTACATCACTCAAGAGGCTTTTTGAAGTATAATGCTACCACTGCATTTTTGTAACGACAATGATTTTTGTGTCAAAGGTTTCTTAATAGCGTCTGCAAAAAAGAAACAAAAAGATCAAAATGCATTTTCACTGAAGTTCATATGATCCAATTATGAATGTTCATTGAGATCAAGTATTTGATCGTTCAATTAGCTTGTTATCAGTAATTCATTATCAGACATTTTCAAATTTTCTTTTTTTCTTTGAGCATTAACTAGACGAATACCCGCGCATAGCATAAAATAATTATACTTGCGAACTTTTGATTTTGATCATGAGATGTGGGTATGATTTTTTTTATAAAATTCATGTTGCGTGATGTAGGAAAATAACGGTTGTCACTTTATTAAAGAATGGATGGTTTTCACCTTATAAATGTTTTAAGGATTTCACTCTAAAAAAGATGGCCAGTTTTCTAAGTTGACGACAACTTTTGACTTTCTGTATCGCATAACAATAGGAAAAAAACATCACTTTATTAAAGTAGGTATTTAAAAGTATGTTGTGTTTTCTAAGGCAATATTTTTCAAATTTTAAGTAGGAAAGTGAAGTTTTAAAAGGATATTGTAGGTATTAGACATTACTTAATTTTAAGTATTTTCAAATTTAAACAATATAATGTATGCATTATATATAGTAAAGATCATAATTAAATAATAACTTATTGCAATCAAAAAGTTTTGAAAATATGCATACCAATTCGTGAAATCATATGCTTCAATCCCAACGATTTACCATCTTTAAACGTATGAGTATATTGCAACAATACATCAAATAAGAGAGTTAGGTGTGGTGGCGCAAAGACAACACCATATCCTACATGGCAAGGTTTTGGCTTAAACTAAAGCCAAATTACCATACCCTCCTTTGGCGTAAAGTGAAACCACTGGCACAAGCCAAATAGAGTAATTAGGATTACCCGAGACCAAAAGAATTTCAAGTTAAGTTAAACAAGTCAGGAGGTGCGGACACCCTTGTATAAACTAATAAACTTGATTTCGGATACGATGAATGGCAAAGTTTGTGACAGAAAAATCATCACTAGGACGTTGCAACCATTCAATAGATGTGATTGTTACAAATAGTAACAGAAAATCTGTCGCTATTAACTGTTGCTGAAATATATTGAATAGTTAGTTACTTTACACCAAAAGATGTGATCATTCATGAAAGAGTGTGACTTTTCACCAAACTCACTTTGTTTATTATATATAAACTATTGAGAATGTTAATCCAAA
>BQNB010044000.1:28549-45150 GCA_026074375.1 Tanacetum coccineum
GATTCTGACTGGGCAAAGTGCAAAGTAACAAGGAAGTCTGTTACTGGGTATGCAGTGTTTATGGGTAAAAGTCTTATTTCCTGGAAAAGTAAGAAGCAGTCTATGCTCTCTAAATCTTTTGCTGAGGCAGAATATAGAGCTATGAATAGTGTAACTTGTGAGGTTATGTGGATTCTAAAAATATTGACTGAGTTAAATGTCAGTACATCTCTCCCTGTTCCATTACATTGTGATAATAGTTCAGCTATTCGAATTGCTGCTAATCCTGTCTTTCATGAAAAGACAAAGCATTTTGAGATTGAACTATTTTTCTTAAGAGAAAAAGTGGCAAGTGGAATGGTTAAAACTGTAAAGATCAAATCAGCTGATAATACAGCTGATATTTTTACAAAAGGTTTGAGTGTGATTGATCACAATAAGTTTTGTGAGAATCTGGGATTGAAAGATTTGTACAGGATTAGTTTAAGGGGGAATATTGAGAATGTTAATCCATATCCTGTACAAAGGACTGAAGGTGAAAGTAAGTTAAACTCTAAAGGGTAAGAAAGTTAAGCTTTGTTATAACTTTGTAGTTGGTATGTTTTGTGTTTGTAACTGCAGGGTTATAATTGAGCTTATTGAGAAGTTTGAGGAGCTGGAAGCTATTAAGTGAAGGGCTAAATTGAAACATCTCAGCCTATATAAAGAATAGTAGCAGCTATTTATTTGTTATCTTTTTCATAATCCTTTTTAGGGTTTTCTCTAGTTTGCTTTGTAAATCTTAGAGATTTGAAGATCATTGTTAGGTTTGTTATTTTGTAATTGTACTGAACTCAAAACCAGTTAACACAGTTGAAGTGTTAGGCTGATGTTGTGAATAAAATAAGTGGGGAGGTTGGTTGAATTCAATAAATTTGTTGTTCTTGATCTTTATATAAATTTTCACATAAACATTCATTTTGGTCTTTCATTAGATGATGTACAATCATAACAACCCATACAATATTCTTCATGTTTTTGCTCTTATTCTTGTGCCTAGAATTTAAGTGTGTTCTTGTCTTATCCCATATACGAATTTCGTGTAACCCAAGGTACCAAATAGGGTCAAAATATTGTATTTGGAAAGTGAACCATACACGATTTAAGAATTATCCAAACAATTTTTTATTATCAAGACCCGAACACCAACAAACAAACGAATACAAAAATTACAAAGTGATAGTCAAGATTGATGAATCGAGAAAGTGATCCTAGAATCTGATAAGAACATGACAATCAAATATGGTAGCATCAGAGAAGTTCAAAGAAAAGGATATTGGAAGATGACGCAGAAAGTTTCAATTGATATGGTGTAAATTGATGCAAACAGGGAACAAGGAACTTGGCATGATTATACCTACGGGTACACAATTTTCTATTCATCTTTATTGATTTTTTATGCATAATGATAATTTGCATGACATTTATGTTGATATAATTAACATGTGGTATGTCATGGTAACTTATGTGTCAAATTGCATTAATATCTTCAAATGATCATGAATCTGAAAACAATTAATTTGATTAGGGTTCTAAACGAACCGGACGAATACAAACAGATCTTTGTTCATGTTCGTTCATTTAATTTTAGTCGGATAAATAAATGAACACGATCACTTAAACGAACAAATTGTCTTGTTCATGTTCGTTTATTAAGAAATATGGTTGTTCATGTTCGTTCATTAAGACACTAAACGAACGAGCATACATGATCGAACGTAAATAAACATAAAATTTAAAGAAATATACACAATATTGTGTTTTATTAGTGTTGTTTTGTTTAAGTAAAACAATTTTAAAACTAGAGTTAATTTCATAATTCGTCCCTAATGTTTGTTTGGTATAACGAATTTAGTCCCTCCGAAACTTTTTTAACGGATCCAGTCCCCAAACTTTTGACCCGTATTGGGTTTAGTCCCTCTAACTAACTTTTGTTAGTCAATCCCGTTAAGTTGGCATACGTGGCATTGAGTTAGGATCAATCCCAGTTAAGGCTTAGGGACTATACACGTGGACATTTGAGGGGGCGGTAATTTTCGGTCTATTCACAGAGTTGGACATGCCCATTTTAGGCATATATATACTAACTTCACAAGCAACACAAATTGCAAATACCGCAATTTTGTATGCCCCCCCCCCACGACACCCTAAATCCCCAATACCCAATTTAGGAAGAAGTCCCGTCTAGGATGTTTGAATGTGCAATCCTCAGCCTCACATACCCCGGCTTATGCTATTGTGTCAATGAGGTTCGGAAAAAGACAAGAAGCAAATCCATATGAAGATTATAGTAAGTGTTTTTGTCAATCAATACATGTTTAGTATAATCACATATTCTTTGAAAGCCACCTAATTTTGAATTTTTCTCATTTTATCATCTGGAGAGTTTCCCGCTAAGTGTATTTTGTCTAAAGATTAACCATGCACAAGAGTGTACATATCTCTACCTCCACCTATGACTCGTACTAGGTGTGCATACAAGCGTAATTGTGTCGGTCAAATTGGAATTGATTCTGTATCACTTTAATACATCATTGAGCTGATCGTAACTATTATGCTACAGCCAAGAGTTAGGTTATGTTCAAAATACATCCTTGTATGACACCTATTAATTATAAGAGAAAGTCATAACTCAGAGCTGAAAACGGTCTGTGTAGTAGAATTAGCGTTTTCACTGAGAAAGCATGTGCTATGAAATCTGCTAATGATGTTGATAAGTTTTAAGTTATAAGAACTGTACACTCTGACGCGATGTGACTGTCTAAACATAGCAAGCGACATGTTATCACGCAAAGCCTTCTGAGCTACAATTAACTATGTGTCTCAACTGATAGTAGTTCTGGTAATAGGCAGAGCGTGACATGTAAGTCTGAGAGATGACGTCTGTCTATAAAGGCGTCTGTCTTAAAAAAGTTGAGCCTGTCACTCTCAAATCTACAAGTAAGCGTAAAGACAGTGCTAGAAAGCAAGTCACAGACAATCAAGTAGGAATGGTTCTCTGGTAGATAGAGAATGGTGTCAGACGTAGAGGACATCTGTATTCAGATCAGTGTAGACTTGAATATTTTGTGTATGAAGAGACTTGCACTTGAGATTACAGATGTTGATATGGCTGAGTTTAAGAGACACACCGATCCTGGGTAGATATGGTAGGAATAACAGAGATGTGTTAGAGGCAAAATGAGTGTTGAGTTCTAGAAGAGGGTTGACACTGAGAAGTTTAGATAGATGGAAATGATTCAGATGAAGGTGTTATAGACACAGCATTTAAGGAAAGTTGCTCACAGGATGAAATCAGGCAATTACAGAAAAAAGGTCTGAAAGAGTTTATAAAGACAGGATTTCTTTCTTGGAGAAACATTTTGCTACTAGTAACTAGTAAAGGATAAGTCAACTAGAGATCTGTGGACACAAAGAAGATCAATCTATCCTTGAAAACTATAACATAGACAACGCTAAGGGTGAGTTTGGTTTGTAACAGGCCAAGATCCAGAGTTTGCGTAACAATGACATTGGAAGTGTTATACCTTTACTGGTGATATCAAAATGCCTCAATTAGTAAAGTAGAAACGCCCAAGTCCCGAGTTCTAAGACAAAGAGAAAGTGGCAAAACCTAGGGAATCTTATGGCTTATGTCCTTGGGCTAGTCACGGTTCCAAGTCGTGCCCAATGGAGGACAACCCTGGGCGAAGCTCAGAACCCTTAAGGATACTCACACAATGTCTGACAATCAAGAATAGTATCAAAATGCACAACAACTTTTTCTTTCTACTGGATGTTAGAGAAACCATTAAACCAAATGACAAGTTACTTTGAATACTCCTTAAGGATCAATTGCAGAAAAAGTTGAAGTAGAGTAACAAAGCAGAAGGTGCTTCAGTACGCTAAAAAATGGCTTATGAAAGAGTTGTGGGAAGCTATACACAGCAGTATGCACAGTTAAGAGATTACTGTATGGAATTGAAAGAGAAGAATCCAAACACTACAGTTACGATAGAGTTGAACCACCAAAGATGCCTAGTACAGTGAAGAAAGAAATGTTGCCTAAGCTGGAGCGGATACATGATGTTTAGACCTTTAATAATATGGTTTTCCAAAGATGGAGCGAGAGATTTCTTAATCATACTAGATGGTTGTTTCTTAGTCTGGACCATACCCTTGCCAAATTCTAAACTGCGCTGTATAAAGTAGACGCAAAACCTATGGGACGATACTATCCACCTTAGCATAAGCTGTAGTTCAAATCTGACATCAAGGATTTCTGGAAGAGTGATTCCTTAGACATGCCTAGATGGTGATGACTCTTCTGAGCTTTTTAGAAACTTACACTACCTTCACTTTTATACTGACATTAATACCTGGATCTGACGCAGGCCAAAACAGGCTATATTTCTCACACTTAAATGACTACTTTTTATAAACATGTGTATGGTATACAATACTCTTTAGTTTCATCATATATTCTGTTACATATCATTAGGAGTGATACCAAGCCATCAGCATTAATAGAGATCAACATGTCAAATTGCAAGAGACAATAAAGTTTTCTAGTCTCCCAACACATTTATGCATAATATGAAATTGCTTGTGAGAGAGGTAACAGTTTTACAAGCGAGAAAAGTTATGGAAATGTCAGCCACATCAAAGTGAATAACGTCGTACCTATTCAATCTTGCCTCGACCAGTCACAAGTTTGCTCTAAAACTCGAACTGTAAGATAAGCGAACGAAAAAGAATCAAATCACAACTTAGAAAGCTTAGAAGTGGACATGAGGAAGCCGATCCCACCTACGCGACACTGGGCTAGTCTCACTTTACTACAGGTACAACTGTATTATTTTTGTATTGTCATTAAGGGTTATGTCTAACTATGTGTGATTGTATTGCAGGTACGGCACGAAGCACAAAGCCAATAATTCTTTTGCAATAACTTGGATCGATGAAGTTCTAAGCCAACTGGGCAGCTTCGAGTATGATTGAGACAATCCTATTATCACTTCTGTCTCTTATGATAACATAACTGGAATAAGCTAGAAGAGAAAGTGGTGCAATTGCAGACAGGCGTGGCAGACACGTGATTGACCTTTATACCAAGTACTCTGCAAAGGATCTTTACAGCTATATTATAAAGGGCTGATGCGCAAAGTTGAAGGTACATAGTATCTAAAATGCTGGAATGAAACGTTTTCTCTTCTACTTGCTTTTGCTGATTGGGGTGGGGGGAGTGGAGGGGTGGTTTAACCGATTGGATGTAATTTTTCCTAGTTTTGAATGGAATTGGTATACTTGAACAAGTAACTTTTCCCTTGGGGTGATCAATTGTGGTTAATCTGAGTGTAAAGAGTATGTATTATAGGAAAATGGAGTTGAGTGGATTACCTTGCACACATGCTGTTGCTTCTCCATACGGGATCAGACCAAATAATGGGATAAATACTGAATTACAAGAGTCTTATGTCCGTCCAGGTTTCAATAGGTTTAACAACATGGACATAGGATGTATAAATTAAGAAAATCCAGTAAATGGACCAAGGTTTGGAAGAAATCAGATGTGACCAACAACCCATTATCCACAGAAAACCTCACCCCAGATTGCAACCCCCTAAGAAAAAGGAAAAAGAGTGCAGCTCTGAGCTGCATATGAAATGATTAATCTAAGAAGCTGTACAAAGACAGGAAAGATGTTACTTTACTTGCAAATCGTTTTAAGCAGGTTGGTCACAATTCAAGAGGCTGCAAGAGTAAAAAAGGGTGGTTGCACAACCAGCTGTGTTTGCTGGTCATGAATGCTGCTCATTGGTTTCACAACAACAAATGGTTGTTCATGGGTTCACAAACCACACAGAGTAACCACAAGCTAGTTAATTATGTACTTGTAAATGTTATTATCGTAGAGGTGAAGCCACTATGTCTGATTCCTTTGGTACTTTAGATGAAAGTAAGTGTTTGATATTTGACATTGGTATAAGGTTAACACTGTTTTTTTACCAACTATCTTTAATGAAGTGTGTTGGTTGATTGTTATGAATGTGTTGTTAATGCAGTGTGTTTGTTGATTGTTATGAATGTGTTGTTAATGCATATCTCCCTTTTACCCATTTTACTAGGTGTTGTAAATGCTAACCAACTGCATATAGGTTACCTGCATACTAAAAACCAAAAGCTATACCACTGAATTAAGTATTTTAGTAGCTTCATACCATAGAAATAAGTTAAAAAATGACATAACTTAAGACATTACGTAAGTAACATAACATAAGACATAAGGTAAGCCATTACATAAAACTTGCAACCATGCACAACATGGAACCACACGCCTGCTACCCACAACTTCAATGCCTTCATAGGAGGCTTCTTTCCCAACTTTTCTCAATCTCAGCCCATGTCAAGGTATTGCAAAGACCCAACACAGCTAAGTTATGGGTGAGGTCTATTTCTCAATCCTTTTTGATCCCATATACCTTACCAATTAACAAACTGTAACTGAATGTGTCTTGATAAAAAAGCAAGTCATCATCCTTGTGGGTCCAGACCTCATCCACATCATCTTCACAGTACTTTCATCGGTGCACCATGTGTTCCAGTAAATCATAAATCAGCATAATACTCAAACAGTACTTTGATACCCATAACAATCCTTATCAATTCTTGACGCAGGAGTCACTCTAAAGCTTTCAGCAATCCTTGGGTAACATCTAGGCCTTGGCCTACTATTAGTCATCGACCCAAATGGAGCGGAACTATCGATTTATAAGACCCACATTACAACATATCCTATCAATGATTAACAGTGTGGATTAACAAACAATAAGAATAGCTCATATAGACGTCCTGATACTGTTGCTCTTTGCCTTTGACCTTATGTCACAATTGACAACGAGAGAAGTAAGTAACTAACGGTTACATATTACTATAGGGTAGGGTGAAAATGATATTAGTGTACTGACCATATTTTACGGAGGGATAAATGTAAGTGGTTCGCGAATAATATATAACTTCACCAACCATGCCAAAATCCATGCTTACACCTGAGATTCAAAACGATATACATAGAATACTAAATACGACTAGAATGTCATAACATTTCCAAACCATACGATACTCAGCTACAATTTCCCTAACCTATCGTCAGCTACAATAGTCGCTAACATTTTAGTCTACAATTTTCCACAAAACCATAATCTCCAAGACTCCTTCAGTAGTTACCCCTCACGAAAACATTTTATTCAATTCCAAACCAGTTACATTAGCAATGTCATACATTGTTACCGAAACAAGAACAACACAACAAAAAGCACACTACTGAAACAATATACTATCAGTAAATTTTGAATTTTGACTAATAAAAGTGAATTCCAGACTTCAATATGCTTTTCACGACGAATGAGTTGTCTGGAAACCACCCACTTGTGTCATCCATGCACTCACCAACAGGCATCACTGTCTTCATGCTTCAATGCTTTGTTCTCCTCATGTAGAGAATAAACCAAACCTTTGATAGTCACCATAGGAATGTTCAAAGATCCAAAAACACATAAACACCACTCTTCCTTTGATTTGTGCACGAATTGGGGCATCTCTCCTAAAAAAAAAAAAACCTTCTACCAGTATCAGTGCGTCCAAGCAGTCTTGGAGTGGACATAGGGATGTGGAGGTTTGCAGTTCATCAACTGGTATTGTTCTACACACATCTTGATGTGTAGACGTCGGTATGAGCGAAGAAGATGATGAATCTCATCTTGCGTCTGGCGAGGTGTGTGAAAATGCGAAACCACTAGATTTGTGTGCTGTACAGAGAGTGAAGGCACTAAGATGATGAAAACCCTAAAAAATGGGAGGGATGAGGCTAAGAGGGTATAACAGCCGAAAATACCCCCCACTTATGCCAACTTAACGGGATTGACTCTAACAAAATGTATAGTCCAGGTAGAGGAGTAGCTAAACCCGAGTAGCCGGGTCCTCACACGTTCTAGGAGGATCGTGGTCTCTCGTTAAAAAAGAAGTCCTACGGACGGGACAACATCCGGTAATTAAATCCCGACAAACATTACGAGACCGATTATTAGGAATTAACTCTTAAACTATATAATAAAAGGCGTGCAGAGCTGCAGACGGTAGATACTCTAGGATCGCGAGCGAGAAACATACATATGAACACATATAACTGAACGAATAATCTGGACTGTTTCTCGAACATAACTATGACACGAACAAGACTTTTGAGTCTCATAAAGTGCTGTTCATGATTAATTACCAAGAACGAAAATGTTGTTCATGTTCGATAGCCTATATGTGATGAAATGCGATCATTGTAAATACATGATACTAACGAACGAAACGGACATACAGTAAAGCTTTAGATTCTCAAACATGTTATGAAATTATCACTGCGAACGTCCATTTCAGTATTCTCACCAAAGACCCATGACAGGTTTGATATGTTAGATTAATGCTTAGACAGAGCGAATAGATACAAAGTTTGTAAATGGCTTTGTGTATAAGTAATATCTGATAGCAAAAGTATAGTCTGTATGATACTTATAGACAAGTCATCATTATGTTATATTACTGCCAGAAATATTGTTAAACGAGATGGTTTACTTGAAAATATTCATATCTAAGGTACATATTTCGATAACGCACACAGCTACACTTGAACTCTGATAAGCATTAATAACGTATACACATTTTATAAACAGTTAGACTAAATCTAAACTAACACAAGGTATTAGATAATCTAACTAACACATGGTATTAGTGCATGATTATAGTATGTGACAATTGAAAATCATGTTTCTTTTTTAAGAATCAGATCATGTATAAATTCATCAAAAATCAAAGTTTTGATTTTGATAAATATCTTGTGAAACTTAATGTAAGTCGTATTTGTTATCTTGACTGAAAGTCTGAACTCTAAAATATACAACGAATATAAGCATGCATGACACCTTGGCTAATCACAAATGAGAATCGGTGTGCATGGATAAATTATATGCTTGAAAAGTCATTATGTTGTTCACGATTTGTTTCATTGAATAATGACAGGCTAGGATTGCCTCGTAAAAAATATCGTATAAATTTAGTTTCATTATATATATTTATACATGACATCAATCATGCATATGGATTGTAGAAAGGATATATTTCTGTGTTTACTTTGCATGAAATTTGTTTGTATTTGCCGATAAATTTGAATTGTCGCCATGAGGCCGATAACCGTAATTTTTGTGGTTATATTAACTGAAGAAATAAATATGTGAACAGAGACATAGAAATTTCATGAATCACTTGGTTTATATAGGTTACTTGCATGATGAATATCGTTAGATGTAATATCAACTTGATCTTGAATTAAATTAATGATAACATATATGTATGGGTCAAACAAATAAATGAAGTATTACTTTGTACAATGTTTTATTTAAACATATATTATTACGGTGTATATGATATAGTTTATCTGTTTGGATGACATGCTTTGAAGAAATGAGTTATTTTGATGATAGGTTTTAGCTCACATACTAAGGGACTAATTTAGATCATTCATTTTATTTAATAAAAAAGACAAGATTTAAAATTAAAAAAAAATATGGAGAGACTAAAAGTGTAAACTCACACTAACCACTCCCTCATTATTTGTAGAGTTGGCAAATCTTGCCCAAAATGTAATTAATTAACTTTTTTGACATTTTGTACGTTTTTACGTTTTTTATGTTTGTTTACGTTCTTATACCCTTTTTTACGTTCTCATACGTTTTCGTCCGCTTTCGCACGTTTTCGTACGCTTTCGCGCGTTTTCGTCTATTTTCGCACGTTTTCGTCCGTTTTCGCGCGTTTTCGTCCGTTTTAGACGTTCTCGCATGTTTTCTTATGTTCTCGCACGATTTCTTACGTTTTCGCACATTTTCATATGTTTTCGCACGTTTTCGTCTGTCTTCACACTTGTTCTTCTTTTTTGCGTCCGCTTTCGCACGTTTTTTTTCGTTTTCACACGTTTTCGTCTGTTTTTGGACATTTTCTTACGTTTTCACACGTTTTCATACTTTTTGCACGCTTTCATCCGCATTCGCACGTTTTCGTCGGCTTTCGCTCGTTTTCGCCAGCTTTCGCGCGTTTTCGTCAGCTTTCGCGCTTTTTCGTCAGCTTTCGCGCGTTTTTGTCAGCTTTCGTGAGTTTTCGTCATCTTTCGCGCGTTTTCCTCATCTTTCGCGCGTTTTCTTTAGCTTTTGCCCGTTTTCTTCAGCTTTCGCACGCTTTCGCCCGTTTTCGCACGCTTTCGTCTGCTTTCGCACGTTTTTGTCTGTTTTCGCACGTTTTCTTACGATTTATACGTTTTCGTCTGTTTTCGCACGATTTTACACATTTTCTTTTGTTTTCGCTTAACACGTTTTTGTCCGTTTTTGGTGGTTTTCAGACGTATCCATTTGTTTTCATATGTTTCAGTCCGTTTTCTTTTGTTTCGTTTTTTTTTTTTTTGTACGTTTGCACATTTTCCATTTTTTTTTTTTTTTTTTTTCTTTTTTTTTGTCTAATTTTCCTCCTGGTTTTTTCGGCCGTTTTTAGACGATTTCTTTTGTTTTCATACGTTGTCTATCACTGATATTACACCAGAAACCTTAAAACCTCTAACCACTAAATCCTATACCAAAAACCCTAAACCCTAACCACTAGGTATAATATCACAAGTGGTATATACATAAACCTTAAAATATATAACAAAAGCCCTAAATCCCTATCCAATATATCATATACCAAAAACCTATACCTCCTAACCACTAAACCTTTATACCAAAAATCTAAACCCATAACCACTAAACCTTTATACTAAAAACCCTTAAACCCCAACCGCACTATGTTTATATACAATGATATATATATAAACTTTAAACTTATACAAAACACCCTTGAACCTAACACTAAACCTTATATCAAAAAATCTTAACCCTTAACCACTAAAACCATATACCAAAAACCGCTAATCTCCTAACCACTAAACCTATACCAAATCCTAACCCACCTAACCACTAAACCTTATGCCCAAAAATCCTAAAACCCCTACTCCCTAACCAGATCCTTATACAAAAAATCCTAAAACCACATAACTACTTAAACCCTTATACCAAAAACCTTAAACCCTTAGGTATAATATCACAAGTGATATATACATAAACTCTTAAAATATATACAAAACCCTAAACCCCTAGCCACTACCCGTATACCAATACTTAAACCTCAAACCGCTAGGTGTAATATCACAAAGGGATATATACATAAACTTTAAAATTTATACCCTAACCATAAAAAACCCCTAACCACGTTAGACCCTTATACCAAAACCCCAATAACCCTAACTCCTAAACCCTATCCAATACCTTTATAAATTAGATTCACCCGTAGCTTTTACAATTATTTACCCCTAACATTGTAGTACTCATCCAGTGATAAATCAATAATAATAAAAATCTCATGGATAAAGTAATATAATGGTGACATTAGATTATGGTATTCTACATATAATTAATATAAAATGTGATAAAAACAATATAATGGGCACTAATTGTGTTATTTTTTGAAATTTTTAACATGAATCAATGTTATCTATCAATTGTGATATTATTACTGTTGTATGAGGTAAAGGGTTTTTAAAACATAGGTTTTGTGGAAAAATTAGTGTTTTCATTTTAATTTAATTTTCACAAATATGTTTGATTTATGGTTTGAATGGTAAAGATGGTTTATTTTTTAATGTCAAATAATGATGAATATTTAATTGTTTTACAATATACTTTATGTCATTTCATGACAATCATGTTGAGTGTTCGAAGTTCAATTAGGTTATTATAACATGTGATACTTAAGAGCGTGGGTTTTGATGATAAAAAATAAAATTCTTCGATATTCACCAACTTCTATAAATAAACTGTTTTGATTTGGAGGTCCAAAAATTATGTATGATAAATGGTTAGAAAGCTAAAGATATGTACTTTTCTATGTCAAAAACGATGAATCAGTTGGAGTCCAACAATTATTTATACACGTTTTTCGGGGAAGCATGTGAAGTGTTCTAACTTTTACAATTAGTGTAATATCACAAGTGATATATCAAACAAAATATTGCACCGAGAAAAAACAAAAAAATACAAAAAAAAGTTTATCGAAAGTATATGAAAGTGCCCCTCAATTGAAAGATAATTAAATGCTCGTCACGATGGTGTAATTTATGTACTAAAACGTTTTACGGTTTTTGCGCTATGTAATTTTTTTAATAAATTAGGTGGGAAAATGAGTTTTAATTAAAAAAATCTAAAGGTAAGAAGGGGTGGTGAATGTTTTTTAAGGTTTAATCTTATCCATTAAATAAAATTAAATCTTAGATTAATCCTCACCATTAGATGAAACCCAAATGAATGATGTGGATTTGTCCCTCAGTATGCGGGTGGAAACTTGTCCTCAAATGAACTTTTCTCATGCTTTGAAATATATTAGTTTCATGATATTGAATCGAGTCTGTGGAAACTAACTGATTGAATAAATCAAATATTTCTGCATGTGTTTGAAATTGCTTTGCTTTAAATATACGATAAGAACTGAACTCATGTGTGAGTCAAAACTTGTTTTGTTTGGTTTTAATTACAAGACTTATTGTAATGATATCACAAATGAATTCTTATCGGTGTATATTGTTTTGAAGTTAACAGATACATGTCATGGGAATGTACAATTTTCCCAGTCATTGGCAGTTTGGATTGACTATTGGCCCAAAGAATGTTGGGCGTGATTACCATCATGAACAAATGGTTTGGTTAGGAATTATAGTTAAATTAATTCCATGTCGTGGCTAAATAATGGATTTTGTCAAGTCATCTTTTTAAAGTTTGAAACTGGTAAATGGAGCGGATGTGAAAACATTCCATATAGTAATGATGGATGACGTACATCATGATCTTATGTATGGATTTTATGACAGACATTGAAGAAAACCATGGCTAATGGTTTAGAATACAACGGGGATTCTTTAAGTTATAAGGATAAACTGATGCAAGTTGGATAATTGATTAAGAAGAATTACGAGTGAATTAAGTGTTGGATTTTTACCTCTTTTTTAATAGTAGTACTTGTGATCAAAGAAATCAAAGAAACAACGTTGTTAAGTGTACTCAACTATCACATTATAATTCATTGTTTCTTGTTTTAATAAGCACAATGGTTAAATGATTTGTTAATAAATATTTTGTTTAAAGTCAATGTTATCATGTGTATATTGTGTTAAGATGGTAAATCTTATCAATTGCTTACCATTTGACAAAGAAGTTTGCTATAGACTTAATGCATAAGTTGGTAATAGGGATGAAAAGTTCATTAAATCAACTAATTGTGAGATACCCAATTCTTTTCTAATACAACGTTAGAGGCTGAATTCAATATGGAAAGCTCACACTTAGAGATTGGAACACATGTTTTACTATCCTTGTGTATGTGTTCAGACCTGCAAGATAAAGAGGTTGAAGTTTATCTTTTTAATAGTTTTTTTGAAAAATTGCATGCAAGAGCAAGAATAAAAGAACTACCTATATGAGTATGAAGTTTTGCCGCTCCAATAAGCTTGGACTTGGCTTAGTATATACTCATAAATGGATAGGGACGCATGGCTTGTAAAGCGTCAAGTATAAACATTGGAGAAATGTAGAAACTTGTGTGTATATTATCTTCAGGTATTCGAATGGGTTGACGGGTTCAATCGTTACGACACCCCGATTATTGAATATTTGAAATGTGTAGTATACTAAGATGAAAATTCAATCACAAGACATTTTCATTTATGCATGAGTTTGATTTGTTTTGATTAATTGAGAATTCAAGGATTACACTAAAATAGGGGAGGATTGTTGGTGATTTTAGTGTCATCAAACATTTAATGTAATAGTGATTTTCCCAAACCAAATGGATTTCAAGTTTAGTTATAATATGAGTTTGGAGGTGCGGAGTGCACACTTCTATAAACTAATTAACTTGATTTCGAATATAATGAATGGAAAATTTTGTGACAAAAAATTCGTCACTAGGTCGTTGCTACCATTCAATAGGTGTGACTGTTGTCGATAGTGACATAAAAACTGTCGCTATTAACTGTTGCTGGAATCTATTCGAAAGTTAGTTACTTCTAACTAAAAGGCATGACCATTCATTAAGGGGTTGACTTTTCACCAAAAGTCACTTTGTTTATTATATATAAACATTATTTTGGTTTTTCATGATTACATGACGAATCATAACAACACATACAATCTTCTCTATGTTTTTGCTCTCATTCTTGTGCCTAAAATTTGAGTGTGTTCTTGTCTTATCCCATATACGAATTTCGTGTAACCCAATTCACAAACAGGGTCAAAATATTGTATTCGAAAAGTAAACTATACACGATTCAAGAATTATCCAAGCAATCTTTAAGTGAAAAAGAAAAACTATAATGGGCTTTCTGTCTTGTTTTTCTAAATATCAAATTCAGCCAAGGAACTTTCCCAATTAAAGCTATTTTTTCTATTTTTACCCGAAACAAAATTGAGGTAAGTTTGACGAACACCGTACTCAATTTAGACATCGGCAATTATAATGTGTTATTCATCACGTGTCTTGTCTAAGTGTTTTTTTTAAGTTGCCGTTATTAAAACTAGATTTGCAATTGTGGGTAAGATTGCAATGTGGGTAAAAATTTGTTTCTTTGTATCAACCATTTAAAGCACAACTCTGCTAAATTCATTTCGACGATAAGAGTATGATGTTGCAATAGCCTCTCCTTTTTATAAGGGCTAAAATTATATAGGGACATCAGTTTTTCAAATTATATCATAAAAATTTGGTATTGAAGATAGTATTGAAAATATGTGCAGTTGGGGATTATATGCAATAAGGCTATGTAAATGGACACCTCCTTCTTCACCTCAAGCCAGGTTGTCATATCAGCTTTGCAACATAACGCCTTGCTTTCATCTTTTAACCGTAATGATCACCGTCAAACTTATTTTTTCAACAAATTTAATAAATATTAAAATTAAACTTTCACTAAAATTAAAAAAGCATTGCATTAATAGTTAAAAACATAACACATAAAAATAACAATTTATCGGTCTTCACGAGAAAGGTGTTGTTCCATCAAATCGGCACCTTCATCAATAAAGAAAACCTCCAATCTTCCCGTACAATCGATATTTATACGGAAAAATCACAATGATTAGTTACATCTTCAACTATGCTTTTGAATAGTTTCGGACTTATTCGGAACCTCGTCCAGTATCTTCGTCATACATTGAGTTTTGCGATCTCTATGTACGGCGTTGCTTGTAATTTGTGAGGTTTGACCTTTTTTGTTCTTAAAATACAACGTCGCACACTTGACCAATTTAAAGTTAATCATATTAACTTCTTCTTCTTCGGAAGAAGTAATCAAGAACGATTTATAATTCATTTGAGTAAAAAAAATTAGAAATATTTATTATTATTGTCCGGATAATGAGAGAAAGATACTATTTGAATTCACTTCCTCTTTTCTCGTTAGTGAAGTCCTTCATCCAACAATCAAAAAATCATCCCTTCGCGCGTCAATTTGTACGCCCGTCACGGGCTTCACGCGCCAAACATGGCCTTCACGGGTGGGATATTCACACCATAACGCCCTGCCTAAGCATTTAATCTTGCCATTAGAGAGGATTATAGTGGCTGCATAAATACATGAATACAAATTTATACTGGTTAGAAAATTTGTGTCAATAATGCACAAACAAAAGAATCATGAAAAATCTAGATGCAGCTGGACACATTCATTTCGTCGTAGAAGTTCGTTACATTAGATCACTAATTACAAAATCCAATTGTCTTGGCAATTGTAGTAGAATGTCGACAGAAGAAGCTACCAAATGTATATATACCACATGTAACTTTTTACAGAGTGACTTATATGTGAGAGTAACAGAAAGAACCCTGCTTATTCACGACTAATAAAGATTACTAGCTCCGGCAGATATTAGATATTTTAACTCTGTCAAATGTTGATCATTTGAAATATGGAGAGTGATGCGAAGATCGGTCAACAATGCTTCTTTTTCCCAACTTAGGGGTCCAGAAACGTATAATGCCTCTAAAGTGGAACGATACGCATGCAACTCTAACTTATGAATGCCTTGTTTGACATCCTCTTCCGGGGTTGGGGAGTAATTTCCCTTCTCGTCCTTTGATGTATTAAAAGACTCTGCATCACTCGAAAGTATATTGGTCTCAATCGGTATATTACAAGGGCTAGACCACTTATTTGAACCATCTATAAAGATACTACAACTACCGACAGAACACTGATCAGAATCAAAGTCAAAAGGTTCTGATAGTCTTCCTTTCTCCGGTTCAATATTTAGAGGATTGTAAAAGGAGGCTTGTAATTTATTTTCTTGTGAGAAGGCAAAAGCATCTAGTTTTTCATTATCAGATGCTTTTAAGATCTTAGGAGAAGCTTCAAGATGAGAAGAGCAAAAGGGGGAAGCTCTTTTTGGTGTCTTAGAAAAGACATGAGACTCATGTAATCCAACATCGTTGTA
>BQNB010044001.1:0-24021 GCA_026074375.1 Tanacetum coccineum
CTTGGACACAAAATTTCAAAGAAAGGAATAGAAGTCGACAAAGCCAAAATAGACGTCATTGCTAAGTTACCTCACCCAACTACCGTCAAGGGTATTAGGAGTTTTCTCGGACATGCAGGTTTTTACCGTAGATTCATCAAGGACTTTTCAAAAATTTCTCGACCCATGACACATATCCTTGAGAAAAACACTCCTTTTATTTTCTCCGAAGAATGCATTCAAGCTTTTCAAACCTTAAAGAAGAAATTAACCGAAGCTCCAATTCTGATTGCCCCTAACTCGGACCAGCCCTTTGAGCTTATGTGCGATGCAAGTGACTATGCCATAGGTGCGGTTCTGGGGCAACAAATTGATAAACACTTTAGGCCTATACATTATGCAAGCAAAACAATAATCGAGGCGGAATCAAACTACACCACAACGGAAAAGGAAATGTTAGCTGTGGTGTACGCATTCGAAAAATTCCGGTCATACCTCATCATGAATAAAAGCATAGTGTATACGGACCATTCCGCCCTTAAGTACTTATTTAATAAGAAAGACGCCAAGGCAAGATTGCTACGTTGGGTTCTCCTCCTTCAAGAGTTCGATTTTAAAGTAATTGATACGAAGGGAGCCAAAAACTACGCGGACGATCATCTTTCCCGATTAGAAAACCCGTATGAAAATGTTCTCGAACCAAAGGAAATAAACGAAAATTTTCCTCTCGAAACACTTAATACGGTGACTTCTCGTGGTAACCCAAGTACCCCGTGGATTGCCGATTATGCAAATTACCACGCGGGGAATTTCATTGTCAAAGGAATGTCAACTCAGCAGAAGAACAATTTTTTCAAAGATGTCAAACACTATTTTTGGGACGACCCTTTTCTATTCAAAACCTGTGCGGATCAAGTGATCCAGCGTTGTGTTTCAGGCCAAGAAGTTGTCGACATTCTCACAGCTTGCCATAATCTGTGTAATCAAGTTTATTTTTCCTAGGTTCTAATTAGTTCAAGCTATTTTATGTATTTTTTCTAGAATTTTCATAATTAGTTTAGTATTTTTAAACATTTATTTTTATCAAAAACTTTAAAAAATCATGAAAAATATTCACAACGTGATGAGATGCCACAAAATTCCATCCAAGTGTGTGAAATCTTTGATGTCTAGGGCATAGACTTCATGGGACCATTTCCGTCATCTAGAGGAAATAAGTACATACTCGTAGCCGTTGATTACCTATCCAAATGGGTTGAAGCCAAGGCGCTCCCCACTAACGATGCTAGAGTTGTAGTTAAGTTTTTGAAATCTCTTTTTGCCTGATTCGGTACACCGAGAGCTATTATAAGCGATCGTGGGACCCATTTCTGTAATGACAAATTTGCTAAAGTAATGTCTAAGTATGGGGTCACTCATCGTCTTGCTACCGCTTACCACCCTCAAACGAGTGGTCAAGTCGAGGTGTCGAATCGTGGGTTAAAACGTATTTTAGAAAGGACGGTTGGAGAAAACCGTGCCTCATGGTCCGATAGGCTTGATGACGCTCTATGGGCATTCTGTACCGCTTATAAGACACCAATTGGTTGCACCCCTTACAAGCTCGTGTATGGAAAGTCATGTCATCTACCTATTGAATTAGAGCATAGAGCGTATTGGGCATTAAAACATGCTAATTTCAATCTAAAAACCATGGGCGATCACCGTAAGCTGCAACTTAATGAACTTAATGAGCTTCGTGATCAAGCATACGAAAATTCTTTGATTTATAAGGAGAGGACGAAGAAGCTTCACTACTTAAAGATCAAAAACCGCATTTTCAATGTTGGTGATCAAGTCTTGGTTTTCAACTCTCGTCTTAAGATATTCTCGGGAAAGCTTAAAACTCGATGATCTGGCCCTTTCACTATTACCGAAGTTTTTCCATATGGCACTGCAAAATTATCTCATACCGACGGATCAAACTTCAAAGTGAATTGCCACCGACTTAAGGACTACTTTGGAGGGGACACACCACTCATGGTTGTCCCGGATCTCCAGACATCGCGAAGGCTGAAATGAATTCAGGGATCGAGTCAAGCTATGTGACTCGGTTACCAAAAACAAAGCGCTTCGTGGGAGGCACCCCATGCTTATCCATTTTCTATTTTCTTTCTTATTTTCTATTATGATGTGAGGAGGCTTGTACTCTTCAGATCTTTGTGTTTGTTGTTTGTTGTGATTGTTTGCAGGATTCACCCAAATTTTCTGAAGTCTCTCATGTTCGGTGTTTTGTCCCGGTCCACTCGAGCTTCCTAGCCTTTGCTTGCCATTAGTTTGGGGAAATCCGATATCCTAAATATTATTATCGACTAACATTAATCTTTTAGCACACTTGATAAACGGCTAAAGATTGTTGTGATACTTTCTTCAGGCTTGAGTTATGCATTCGGCCTTTTTGAGTTCTAGTATGGGGTTTTTAAGTCTTAGGCTAGGAAACATTGAGGACAATGTTTGATTTTAGTATGGGGTAGTATATCTTCGATATGATCTTACCTACTTTTACCTGTTGTTCTCACGTACCCCGTTTTCCCACCAAAATTTTCAAAAATATGAAAAATTTTAAAATTTTCAAAAATAAAATAAGTGTTTTTGTCATAATTTTGACTTTCTTGCTGGGTAGAATAAGAGTAAATTTTGACCCGATCGAGCATATTGAGCTCTAGCTTGTTCTTTTAGGCTAAGCGTTAGCGAAAATTCGCGAAGAACGAAAAATGATAGAGTTAAGTATGAGTGGGATGCTAAACAAGGATTATTTAGAAATCTTAAGAGCTCATGTATGTAACTTGTTACTTTTTCTCTCATAAGCTCTTAACCGGATTAATATACGTGCTATTTTTGGAGATTAAACTTAAATCAACAATTTTTATGTAATATATAGCAAACATTTTAGTCTTAGTTCAAATTTATACTTGAATTTTTCAAAAAGAAGTTTTCTCTATAAAAAAATTAAAAAAATAATAAAAAAATAAAAAGAAAAAAATATAATAATAATAAAAGTTGTGGGCTGATAAAAGTTTACTACCTCTTGCCGGCTCACAACCGATGTGGTAGTCTTCTAAAGAAAGCCCATAGTAAGTATAAAAATCCGAGACTGATAAAAGTTTGTTGCATCTTGCCGGCTCACAACCGATGTTGCAGCCTTCTAAAAGGTCGAGGGTTACAATTGCATAAATGTCTAATATTAAGTTTGAATTAATAAATAGATTTCTTTTTGTTAAATTCAAATATGCTTTTAAACTTTGACTATTCTATTTTATAAGCTATAAATATCCAGGAAACCTGAGAGTTTTTGAAACCTAAGGTCCGTGAGTCCCGATACTAGTCTCTGTGGGGTGTCAAAAGCCTGGTCACTTAGCCGCAAGGTTGGGATGTGCCGAGACGAAAGTCGCTACATGGGATGATCTCGCCTTCAAACTCATTATTCTTGGGTGGAACGTGAAGCATAGTATGTTGCAAAACGTTGATCCATGGTTGAAATTCAAAATAGCACATTCACTTAAGAAATAATAATTGTCGGGAGTGAAAAGTTCACAAGTTGCAAATATGAGTAGTGTTAGCATCTTTACTAATATATAGTTGTGATTTTGTTTTAAGCTTGGTTTGGATAAATGAAAAGTCGGGGACGATGAATTTATCCTTTTTGGGGCATTCTCGGATCGAAATGCATCTTGTTCTATGATCCCTAACAGTTATGGAAATAACGAAAGTCAAAATATTCTAAGTTGCTTAAAAATATATATATATAAAAAAAGAATTTTAAAAATGGGAAAATGGGGTGTTTTATAACTTGTGACTTTTTAACCTCTCTTCACAAAAGTCTTTGCTACTTTTCAAAGATTTAGTTTGGGGAAGTTTTGAGGTATTTCGTTTTAAAGCATATAATATTGCGTGAGGACACGCAATCGCTTAGTTTGGGGAATTTTGATGTGTGAAAACACATATCCTTTTTATATCAAAAATGTCCCATAAAAGACAAAATTGTGCTTAAAATACTTGTATATTGCTTGTTTTGTCTTTGTGATTGTGTAGGTACGGATATTGCAAAAATCATAAGAAAACGGTCAAAGCCGGACAATCACGGACACGGGAAAGGAAAGAGAATACAAGAGCCGGGAGAATGCTACCCTTGGTCAACATTAGTCAACCACAAGAAGACAAAAATCCCAAAAATTCTCAAATCAGTCCCTCAAAGAAAACCAAATTGCAAAAATAGTCCCTAAACCCTAACGGTGTTAACTCTTTAATTTATAAAGAGTTAACACCCGTTAACTCTTACATAAACCCACTATACACCCGTTACCTTTTTATATAACCAAGCCCGAGCCTAAAACACACCCTTGGCCCAAATCCTAAAAAGCCCGAAGTCAAATTTACCCGGGTCAAAAGAAGAGTCAAACACCCCCTTTTATAAAAGTAAAATGCGGGAAAGGTTGTTGTTACTATTCACCTTCTTCCCCATTTTACCTCGGGCTCAAAACAAAGGGTAAAATCAAATTGAGGACATGGTCATGAAATTCAAGTGATAAAGGACACCCTGGCAGAGTTTAACGTCATCCAAGGCTCCTATTGGTCAATACCCAACAAGAAGGGACACATGAGCATGAGAAAAAACACATGGGGAATGGATAATTTACACTATATGAGTACAAACAGAACACACAAGTGCCTGACACAGCGTAAAAAAAAAAAAAAAAAAAAAAAAAAAAAATGTGCCCACACTGGGCAATCCATGTGCTCCACACAAATCCAACGGCACAAAGAATGTATCCAATGATTGCTAAGATTCAAGGACATGATATTAAGGGAACATAATAACAGTCCGAACTAATGACCTATAAGCTTCAACCAGGCCCTAAAATAGAAGCTTCATCACTCAAAAAATCTACTAGGAGTAAGGATAAGAATAGCTTATTTAGTACTTATTTCCATGTAATTTAGCTTATGTTAGATGTAATCCTCTTTTCATTTAACTTGTAATAGTATTAACCTTTATCAATAAAAGTGTTTTATTTCATTTAAGCTTAATGTGTTTTGTTAGTTTTACTTAATAGTATAAAAAACTCTCAACAATCTTCTGAATCTCTGAATAAGCTCTTAAGCTAGTCACATTCTTATCTAAGCTCAAAAAGTTTAAATAAGCTCAATCATATACAAATCCTCCCTCAAATGTACCACAACTCAAATTTGGATGATGGATCAAACCTGGAAGGATCCATAGACCTCACTGGCTTATTCTAAATAAGCCCAAGCTTGTAGACATAAGCTATTGTTGAGCAATAATCCCTGTTTAGCTGGGATTCGGGTTCTATAACTCATTTATCTTTCTGTTTTAAATATTTTAGTATAATTCTGCTTATTAGCTTAGTAATTTCTTAATCTGCTTATACTCTAGCTTATTTGAGCTTAATTCTGTTTCATTATGCTTATTAAGTAGATTAGATTATCTGTTTTCATATTATGTAGCTTAGATCTTATAATTTGTCACTTTGTCTTTAAAAATCATAAAAATCCAAAAATAAGTAGCTTAGTTAATGGCTTATTGTTCTGCTTATTTGTTAGCTTAAATTTGATCATTAGGTTCAATTATAGCTTGTAGTCATCTGGTAATTGCAAATCTAGCTTTAGATTTCTTTTTCATAAGCTTAATTGGATTTAAAATGGTTAAAGGGGTGTTTGGGTCAGCAGCACTAACAATATGTTAGTGTTGTTTTTGGCTTTTTGGTCTTTTGTGTTTATTTTAAATCTCAAATTTTGGTTACTTCAAGCTGTTTTTATAAGTTAGATTTGTGTTAGTTAAGTTTTCAATAGTTAGTATCATAAATGCTCAAATCTGTCTAGTTTTAATTGCATTATTAGCTTATTTCAGTTTTAGCTTGTGTCTTTGCTTAACTTGCATTTAGGCTTGAGTTAAAAGAGTGTAGAAGTCATTTAAAATAGGTCTGCATTGAAGGTTTTTAGTTTTGGTCTATATGCATGTCAACTGCATCAGCAGTTTTTAAAGACAAAAAGTTTTTTTTAATCTTTAATTTTCAGAGGGTAAGAGTTAGAGTTAGGGTTTGATTTTTTTAGGTTATAAATAGCTTATATATCATAGTCCATTAGTTAAAATTTACTTTTTCATAATTAGCTTATTTTCTCATCTGTTTTTAGCCTTTAAAACCTGCATTTTCATTTTCAAAAACCAAGACAAAAATCAGCAGCAGCTGAGTTTTTCAGTTATTTTCATTCAGCTTTTTCATTAAGTAATTGATTTTCAAAATCATTTTCAAAAGTGGCTTTTAGAAGCTTGTTAGTAGTAGTTTAAGCTAGTATTGCTTATTAGTGCATTAGGATCCTAGAGCTTATTGAAAAATAAGCTCAAAGATCCCTTTAGGGACTGTTTGGTTTCATAGTTTCCATTAGTGCTTATTTAGATTTTATAGCTTATTACTTCTAAGTCTTAGCTTAATTTTTACCTCAATTAGTTTAATAGGTTAGCTTAAATTAGTCTTTCAGCTTATTAAGTCAGTAGGGTTAGAATTGTAGCTTTTTCATAAAAACCAAAAACACCAAAAATAGTAGCCTATAGTTTTCTTTTTATACTTTTAAGTGCTTATTTGTTTTTCAAATTAATTTTGGTTTGCTGTTTCAAGAAGCTTGTTATCTGAGTTTTAAGAAGTTGTTAAGTTTTAAGCCATAAGTTTCTCATTAGCTAATAGTAAGATTAAGCCTCAAGTTGCTTCTAAGGGCATGTTTGGTTATAGTATTTTAATAAAAGCATCCTTTATTTAGTCTTCTAGCTTATTGCTGGCTTATTTTTAGTTCTGTTTAGCTCATTAGCTTAGGTTTAGCATATTATAGCTTATTCAGTCTTAACTTTAGCTTATTTAGTCTTCTAGCTTATTTAGTTTAAGAAAAACTCCAAAGATAGTTAAGTAGTAACTGTCTAGTTTTAAGCTGTTTAACAGCTTATTTAGTGCTTTTCATAAAAAGTTTCTTTTATTAAAAGTGCTTATTTTCAGCTTTTCTACAACTTTGCTTTTATAAGTTTTCAAAAATAAAAAAAGGGGAAGGTGGAAATCGGGGGTGAGCAAGACTCGAACCCCCGACCTCAACACCCTCAACCCTTTATAGCAACACACCACACACCTCACTACCATCGTGCCCTGGGGACTTTTTCATTATACCTTTGCAAAGTTTATTATTAATATACGTTTTCTCCCTTTTAAGCTAATAAGCTGTTAAAGCTTTTTACATAGCTTATTCGATAAGCTGTGTAATCAAGCTCATTTTTTTAGGTTCTATTTAGTTCAAGCTATTTTCTGTATTTTTTTAGAATTTTTATAATTAGTTTAGTATTTTTAAACATTTATTTTTATTAAAAACTTTAAAAAATCATAAAAATAGAAAAATAATCAAAAAAATATAAATCTTTTTTAGAAAATTTTCTTTTATCATAAAGTTTCTAGGAAAATTAGTTTTGCTTTCGTAGGGTTAAAATTGCAAAATCTCAATTTTTAAAGAACGGGATTCGTTCCCGTTTACATTTTTCGTGTTTTTAAGCTCATTTCAACTCCGTTTTTGTTCTAGTTTTCTTTAAACTTACTTTTTAGTCAATTAGAGTCTATTTAAAAAGAAAATTTCAATTTAGGTTTAATTTTAGAAATTTAGGGTTTTTAACTGCCGTTTAGGGTTCTTGTTTTACGTTTTTAGTTAAAGTTTTATTTCCCGTTATTTATTTTCGTGCTTAACTGTTTGCTTATTTTAAATTGTAGAAGTAGATAATCAAATCGATCTTTGTTTCCAATTCAAATCATTGTCCGAACATCAAACGTGGTTTCAATTTCACAAATCCGTGGTTTCAATTTCACAAATCGTTGAGGAATAACGACCCGGGAATCATACTTCCCGGTTAATATACGTATTATAATATATATATATTTGTGAAGATTTTCCTTTTTACCTTTGTCCTCAAGGGTAATTTGGGAATTTTCTATCATATTATATTTTATATTTACGTGTGTTGCTTTACTTAGCAATCAGTACATATACCCTAAGTATCCTTATCCATTAAGTCATATTGTTTGACAAGGTTTAGGTCTCCAATCCCTATCCTAATCCCTATAGCTGATCGTCCCCCCATTTTTCTACTATTTTATTATTACTTTTATTTAATTATTAATTAACTAATTACCTTTATTACCTTAAGTTCTCATAAAAACCTAAGCTAATTTAGGTAAACCTTTTTACATAACAGCTACTTACTAAACTTTCTAAAAATAAATTTTCATTTCACATTTCACTTTCTATATTTAGAAAGTCTATTATAACTATCCAAATTTCACTCACTTCACTTATTTCCAACACGATACATTTCCCATAAACGCTTTACACAAAATCATCCAACTATTGACGTAGCATTACACGCAATACGTCCCACCTTTCCATTATCACTATACGTGAACAAATGGAATACTCATCACCAAACACAAACGCACTCAAAATGAGATGATCATACAACTCAAAATGATTTCATGCACCTATTCAAATCACTTAGCACACATATATAACACATAGCACACAAGGAATCAGACAAAACGAACTCTTAGCCATTCCTAAAGGTATCACTAACCTGATTAAATCACAGATGTCACAGTATCCCCACTTTAAAGAAATCTCATCACGAGATTTAACTAGCAGGCTCAACAACTCGGTCCACGAACAACTGTGGATACTTAATCCTTATCTGGTCTTCATGTTCCCAAGTTAACTCAGGACCGCGTTTCGAATTCCATCTAACTTTCACAAGTGCTATCTTCCTACGTTTTAACTTCTTAATTTCTCGATCCATAATCTCTACAGGTTCCTCGAGAAAACAAAGTCTCTTGTCGACCTTTATCTCATCCAATGGCACATGCAAACTAGCATCCACCAGACACTTCTTTAGATTTGACACATGAAAGGTGTCATGCACGCTATTCAACTCCTCAGGTAACCTCAACCTATAAGCTACAAGGCCAATCCTTTCAAGGATCTCAAATGGTCCTACATATCTCGGTGCTAATTTACCCTTCTTTCTAAAACGCACTACGCCCTTCCAAGACGACACCCTTAATAATACTCGATCACCCACCTCAAACTCTAATGGTTTACGTCTCTTATCTGCATAGCTCTTTTGGCGATCTCTCGCCGCTTTGAGCTTTTCCTTTATCAATACCACCTTATTTATCGTCTCTAGTACTAACTCAGGTCCAATCAAACTGCCCTCTCTAATCTCTGCCCATAACACAGGCGACCTACACTTCCTACCATACAAGGCCTCAAACGGAGCACACCGAATGCTCGAATGATAACTGTTGTTGTAGGAAAACTCAGCTAATGGTAGATAAACATCCCAACTACCACCAAAATCTATAACGCACGCCCTTAATATATCCTTCAAAGTCTGAATTGTACGCTCACTTTGTCCATCCATCTGAGGATGATAAGCAGTACTCAAGTCTAATCTTGTCCCAAACGCTTTTCGTACCGTTTGCCAAAAGTGTGTAGTAAATCACCCATCTTGATCCGAAATAATCAACACGGGCACTCCATGTCGTGCCACAAATCAATATACAATCTCGCCAACTTCTCCATACTAAAATCCTCATGAATTGCTAGGAAGTGAGTTGATTTGGTAAGTCCGTCGACTATTACCCATATCGCGTCATGCCCACTTCTTGACCTGGGTAACTTGGTAATAAGATCTATAGTGATCTTATCCTACTTCCATTATGGTATCTCAGGTTGTTGTAGTAAACCCGAAGGTCTTTGATGCTCAGCCTTCACTTTTGCACAAGTCAAACACTTACTAACGTAGATAGCAATATCTTTCTTCATTCCCGGCCACCAATACATATCACGAAGGTCATGGTACATCTTATCCGCTCCAAGATGCACAGAGTACCTAGACTAATGAGCTTCGTTCAAAATTACCATTCTTACATATCCTACTAAAGGAACCCATTTCATATCCATAAACTACAAATTCCCATCTTCCTTCCTTTCAATCTATTGATCTAAACCATGTAGCCTTTCTACAAGAATGTTCTCCTGTTTGAACGCCTCACTTTGGGCTACCAATATCATCTCTTTCACTCCAGACTGAATGCTCATAGCCATTGCTCGAACACGTCTAGGTTTCACCCGTTCCTTCCTACTTAACGCATCCACCACCACATTCGCCTTACCAGAATGGTAGCGAATCTCACACTCATAATCACTAAACAGCTCGATCCACCTCCTTTGGCGCTTATTTAACTCCTTTGGTCAAAAATATGTTGAAGGCTCTTGTGATCCGTGTGGATGACACTCTTCGTGCCATACAAGTAATGCCTCCAAGTCTTAAGAGCAAACACGACACCTCCCAGCTCTAGGTCGTGTGTTGTATAATTCTTCTCATGAATCTTTAGTTGTCTCGATGCATAGGCAATTACCTTGCCTCTTTGCACGGGCACACAACCTAGTCCTTGATTCGATGCATCGTAGTAAACTACAAAATCTTCAATTTCGTCCGGTAACGACAAGATAGGAGCATCACACAGATTATTCTTCAAGGTCTGAAATGCTTCTTCCTCTTTTTCGCCCCACTTATGCTTTTGGTTTTTTTGAGTTAGCGAAGTAAGGGGTTTAGCAATCTTGGAGAAATTCGCGATGAAATGCCGATAATAGCCAGCTAATCCCAAAAATGATCGAACTTCTGACAGCGTTGTAGGAGCTTTCCAATTCTTCACCACCTCTATTTTACTTGGGTCCACGTGAATACCACTCTGGTTAACCACGTGTCCAAGGAAATGCACTTCCTGTAGCCAAAACTCGCACTTAGAAAACTTTGCATACAACTTCTCCTTCCTCAGTAACTCCAATACTAACTTTAAGTAAACTTCATGATCTTCCTTCGTCTTTAAGTAGATCAGGATATCATCAATGAAGACAATGACAAACTTATCTAGATATGGTTTGCACACCCGGTTCATCAAGTCCATGAAGACCGCTGGTGGTCATGACTCCTAAAATCAATACACAATTGAAAAAGAACCATCCCTACGTTCTTAACAAATAACACCGGCCTCCCCATGAAAAATGACTAGAGGAGTCATATGAAACCCTTTCTTCCAACTCTTTGAAGTTTTTTAGACAATTCTTGCATATCGAGGCTGCTAGAAGGAACTGGTAGACTTCACTAACTGGGTCGCTCCATGAAACCAAATCTATTGACGGAACTCAACTTGTCATCGTGGTGTCATGACAAGAACTTTTGGAAACAACATCAATAAATCACGTACGAACGGAAATATCACTCAATTTAGGTGTTCATCTACATATGTGTTCATTAGGGTTTTCCACGACTCCTTGAGTACATTAAAACATGAACCCGAAGTATCTCATCACCTTCCAACGGTATCCTAACCACCTTCTCATGACATACTAATGCAAGCAAACTTCCTTTTGGACAACCAGTCCATTCCCACAATCACATTAAAACTTCCATGACTCAATGGTATCAACGAACTGCAAGGGTTACGAACAATCGAATAGGATAACAAACGAATATTGAGTCAAAGGCTAGAATACATATAGGGGATTCACTATGAAAAAGCCTGGAATCAAATGACATAAGAATCCGTTTGAAAGAAAGGATACTAAAATGTACCAAGTGAACACGCAATGAAAAAAAAATCAACAGCTACTACGACAAAAGAACACATAAAAAAAATCAATACGAAAGACGATCGACTTTACTTGAAAACCAAATTAAAGAATTTTTTTATAAAAATCAATTAAAATAAAGAAAGAGTCACTTTAAGAATACAAATCATTTTAAAAATAAATAAAATTGTTTAAATGTAAAATTTTTAATAAAATTCATTCTGAGTCATAAAAATCTAGAGATTGGTTTATCTATGGTGTATCGTACCTATCCCACTATGAGCACTTGGTAAACCTGCTTTCTATATAGATAAAATAAAATCTATTTACAAAGATCATTTTATACACAGTTTTTCTCCAAACACCAACACAATACTTCCAAAGGGTTTTTATAATTAGACATCAATTATAAAATATGTTACTCAAACAATGACACCATAAATGCCAAAAGGTATTCGTAAAACACCAGTCAGACTCTACCCAATCTAATTTATTTGAAAACTAAAGAAAATACCAGGAACCATATACTCAAAATAAAATCAAACGAACTCGTACAAGAAAACTCATGCAAGACGTTACGTACCCAAAAGAAAACGTAAGGTCTTATCCAAAATAACGATCAACAGAGCAAACCTAAAAGCATGTGATAATAACACGTCGCCAAAGGGTTACGAAAACCAAGGGATATACAACCAAGGGGTAATGAACCACACTAATATGTTAGGAACCAAAATTATTATAGTGCTTTAAAAGAAATGTTTGATACTCCCAGAGTAATCAATGTAACAACGAACTAACAAAGAGCGCCTATATCCGTAAGATCATATACCACTAACAACCAAATATACATCTAGACGTCAAATAAAAAATCGGGGTTATCCTTACTCACAAAGTCCGATGAAAGGATGCGAAAGCTGTAGAACTTAGGAAATCCGAAACAATCAATTTGAGCAAACGAGCAACCTCCTATAATTAAGCAATATTAGGTATCCACAAATACTATATACTAGGGATAACTTACTAACTATAACTACTCAACTTAACATATCCTCGCATTTATGGTAAGTCAGAAAAATTCTCTAACCCATACCACCAATCTTTTATCATGATTAATTACACATATAAAACACATATTACAACTACCACCTTACAACCTATACACAATAATTCTATGCAATCATGGTCACAAGCCTCGGTGTTGATGCCTTTAAAATTAAGTTGGCCACCATAATAAAATTAGCCTAATCATCCTATTCAACACACTTGTACTTACTAGTCCAAGACTACCTATTTCAATCGATAATTTTACATACACCAATATTCCACATTGCAATCTTAAAAACCACATCCAACATAAACACATAAATTATGGCTCCCATCAAATAACAACTTACATATATCAAAAATAAAATCAAAAAATGTAAAGGAACAAAGTCTCTCGCAACGACTATCCCAAACAACGAGATAACGAAAGTAATAATCATAGCAACATGACGAGGTAAAGGCGGATAAACTTATGCTCGCCACCTCAGCTTAGGTTTGAACTGTTACCGAGTCACTACTCACTCGAACTTCCGTGGGTCCACCATACTACGTCGCATCTAATAAACGATCAACGATCTATCCATCCTTCAGATTCCACAAGCGGCTCCTCTTATTATCCTTATAACAGCTTAAGTCCATTTGGGAAAACAGTTCCCCAACGAGACTCCTTACGGGTGGGGAAAAACATAGCTAAAATACTAAGAAAATAATATATATCATATCAGATAATGGTAGACAAAATAACTAAATGAAAACTTAACAAAATACGAAAATATAAGCTATGCAATATAGCGGGGAAACATAGCAGTTATAGCATTAAACACTTAAGACCTAAATGCATCTACATGAAGGACCCTTAGGTTGTAGTCTAAGCTTAACCACCTACTTCTCTATAACCTGTGGCTCTGATAACAATCTGTCACACCCCGCCAAGGCGGAAACACGAGGCGCGACGAGAAAGGGGATCATCACAACACATTGGCGTCTATATAGAGAACAAAAACAGCTAAAATACAGTATAAACACGCATTGCATTGAAAATACCCAAACACATCAACAAAATCCCAAAAAGGGCATCTGACAAGAAAGGAAGGCAGTTCATGTCAACTCATTAACATGCAAACCATTTCATTACATCCTAACAACGCAAAACAAATAACAATCATCATCCAAAACAAATAACAAAATCTAGATAACTAAACTTCGCCAGCTGCCTACGGTCCATCTAGCCATTTTTCCTAACTTTAACCTCATCCTACTAAATACCTGAAAATGATGCTTATACGTCAACCAACGATTGGTGAAAACATAGTTTTTCCAAACAATATATTCAATCCGGTATTTGAAACAATTTAAAACCCACTTAACAGTGGATTATAAAAAAATACTTTTGCATTACAATTATGCTAACTAACTTACAAGCTAACATGCAATTCAATCCAATCAATCAAACCAACAAATCATATACTGGGTAGGCGTACCCATCCGATCCCTCAACCAACACTTAAGTAGGCGTACTCATCCGATCCCTCAGACACCAAGCAGACGACCTAAATTGCTCTTGGATCATACCAAATCTCTTTCCATCTAGCTCAGTTCATGGATACCCGCAAGTAATCCACCTGAATAGGCAACAATTCCTTCCACTAAACAGGCCATGGATACCTGCAAGTAAATCCCCATCCACCGACTTACTCACACATCAATAACACATCACCATAGACATGTATGCACATAACGCATATCAGTCACATAATAGTCCATGTATTTACACTAACACATAATCACAACAATTTAAAACTGATTTTAACACTTGCATCATTTTCATCCCAAGTTTAAAACGCAATAAAAAGTAGGACTATGTAACTCACCTAGATGCTTAAAATGGAGATTCCAATTCCTATCAACACAATGATATAAAATAAATAACACAACGGTTTACACATTGAGACCAATGCTAAAAGCCTCTAGTCCATGTAGACACACATATGATGGATGTCAAGGTTTGGATTAACCATCAAGGTTCATCCCGACTCTTGCCAACCTTATGCACTTCATTAGCACATTACACTAGTTAAATACAATTTATTCAAAATTGCAGAATTTTAGTGTATCTTTACTAACTTAAAAACCTTACTTACTGCCCTTCATAAATTATGCCAAACATAACCTAAGTTCATTTATGATTTACTAACTAACCTTCGTGAATTCCAAGTCGACATTACATGATGCAACTATCCCAAACAAAATCCAACTTCAAAAGTGTCCCAATTCGGATATGATTGCACACTAAAATGTATGGCCCTAATTACCATACTTAGACACACAAGACGAAGTTATCCTTCTAGGTGTTATTTATATACACATTACACCTAATCACCGTAGATTGGTTATCTCTAATTCCACTTTTAAGTTAGGGTTTACCCTCCTAAACATGACCTAATTCTGACTCGTATTTAATGTTTTGACAACTTTTCTTGTAACCAACATTTAACCAACTTCCAAAACTCAAAATCATTCGAGCCAGACTTTTTAGAAAATAGACTCTTTAGGCTACTGTTTAGACACTAGAAACACACTAAAAATCGTTACCATCATGGAGATATTATCTCATTAACACAATCCATAATTCTGCAAAACCCTAAATCAAGATCTAACGCAAATCGAAACGCACCGTTTGCATAATCATGCTTCTAAATTATCCCTAAACACATTATAATCATAAAACTATATATACTTACTAAATTTTTATAAACCCTAAGATCCATCACATTACACGTTACATGAACGCAAGAATTAAACTAGGTTAAGGATACAATACCTCTTGATTACTAGCTCCTAACACAAACCCTAGCAAAACCTTAGATCAAATTCTTGTTCTCCTTGTTCTTAGGGATAGAAGTCCACTCAAAAGGGATATGGTGGCTGAATGAGTAGTTTTTTAGCTTATGAATCCCTTATCTAACTAACTAGAATCATAATTCTAGTCAAACTCCTAAGATAAGGCCCAAAATCTCTTTTCTTTTCTTTTTTCCTTTTTTGGGCCGATTTCTACATATACATACATATATTTTTTTCTTTAATAATTAATTAACTAATTATCTTCATTACCTTAAATTTTCATAAAAACCTAAGCTAATTTAGGTAAACCTTTTTATATAAACGCTACTTACTAAACTTTCTAAAAATAACTTTTTATTTCATATTTCACTTTCTATATTTAGAAAGTCTACTATAAATATCAAAATTTCACTCACTTCATTTATTTCCATCATGACATTCGTTTTCCATAAACTGCTTAACCACAAAATCATCCAACAATTTTGCGAACAGTCTGCTTGCAATACGTCATTCCTTCCATTAACACTATACGTGAACAATATGAATACTCCATTCACTAAAACACAATGCACTAAAATGAGATGACCAAAACCCAAAATGATACATAGCACCTATTTAAAAACCACATAGCATACACAATACCACCTTGCACACAAGAAAATCAACAAATAAACTCTTAGCCATTTTCTAAAGTGTATCACTACACCAGTATTAAATCACGGATGTCACACTGCAGATAACTCCAACAAACAATTGACAACTTGAGTGATGTCCTTGTCATCTGAGCTTTCTTCTTTGCAAGTCAACCAAGATAATCATAATCTTTACACAATGGAGGACTTGCAACTAATTCATCCTTATTTGATTTATAGAACTTTATGGATTATAAGTTGAAGATGGCATATGCTAACATGAGGCAAGAGATTCTTGAAGAAGACTGGAAAATTTTTTTGTAAAAGGTAATAGACCATTGGGTTATGAAAAGTCAAAGGTGGAGTTTAACAAATTGCCACAAAATGAGAGACTTGCAAGGGCGTGCGAGTGATCCAAGGAAACCAAGAAAACATGAATATAGAGAACCACCAGAAGGTTTTGCCAGTGGAGACACTACTTCAAATGCATTTGGTGTCTATATGATGGTTGGGGTAGGTTAATAGGAATGGATGTGATTATGCAAAGAAGGTCAAAACCTTTGCACTATGCTTACATCTTCTACAAATTTTTTAAAAACTCAACAGGTATCTACTGAATCAAACTGTTTCATCATCCTTTTATAAAAATGTTAAAATTCTTAAATGAACAAAATGAACAATTGGTAAAAGTCTTAATGACATCTAAGTTCAATGCAATTGCTTTTAAACAGGTTAAGAGTTAGTAGAGAGCAAGACTTATTAGTTTATAAAGAAAAATGAGTACGTAATTATGAAGAAGATATCAAGGTCTTAAAACGTAAGATTCATTTAAGAGAAGTAGCCATTACAGAGCTTAGGAGGAAGTTGGAACTGGCTCAAAAACAAAAAGAAGAAATTTAGTTAACAGTAGAAAAGTTTGAGAATTCATCTAAAAGCTTATGTAAACTAATAGACTATCAGATAGTTGATAAGTGCAAAACAGGTTTAGGGTATAATTCTGTTCCACCTCCCTATACAGGAAACTTTATGCCTCCAAAACAGGATTTGTTATTCTCTGGTCAAGAAGAGTTTGTGAATGAGCATATAGTTAGTGAGTTTATAGTTAAGAAGCCTGTAGTTAAGACTAGTAAAGTAAAGTCTAAAACAGTTAGGAAAAATAATGGTGCTACCAATTCTAGAGGATTGGATGTCAGAATAGTAGAGTGATTAAACAAAGATAATGCCTAGGATAGAGAAGAAAACTTTTAAACCTAATTTTGCTAAAATAGAGTTTGTTAAATATAAAAAGCAAGTAATATCTCCTGGGAAAACAATTGTTAAACAAGGTGAACAAAATAAGGCTAACACACATACATCCTAGAGCAATAAATAGAAACTGGAATAAAATAATGTCTCAAATATTAAGGAAGTAATTTTTGTGAGATGATTAACAAAGCTTGGTTATGTCTGTGGAAGTTTTTGATCACACAGGCAGGTATGATTGTAAAAGTGTCGAATCAAAAACAGGATTCAAAATTCTCAAATCCTAATTGGAACAAGCTCATAAGGGAGAATCGATTAGAATTTTGCCCAAAAGAATCACCCCAGTTTCTAAAGTAACCATTGTTCCAAAAGTAGATATTAAAGAGGTCAAGCCTATATCACATACTACTAGCTAAGACTATTAATACCGTCAACAACCAGAACAACAGTGAATAGTGCAAGACCAATGACAAAGTGTTATTAATACAGGCTACAGTACAACTGCTAAATTCCCATTAACCAAAAAACTAACATTTAAAAACCGGGAATTTTAAAATAAGAGGGTTAAAATTGATAAGGATACCAATGTTAATAAAGTCACGCCAAAAGCAAGAATGTAAATACTACTAGGACCAATGCAGTACTTAATTTTGTTTAAGTAAATCCATTCGCCGCTGTTAAGGCTCACTAATATGTGTTTCAAAACCAAAGATCTAAAGTTATAGTACATGTTTGTTAAACACAAAACAGTTGCATCAAATCACCAAAATAAATTTGATTATATTGATGCACAGGCCGATTCCAAAGTCAGTGCATGGATTGGGTACCTCAAAAGAGAACTTATTTTCTAACCTAAGTGAATGGCAATCCACAACAATATTATACAGATGAAGGAGTAATTGTATAGAAGATGCCAAGGCACATGACAGGGAATATGTCTTATCTTACTGACTTTGAAAGAAAATGATTGAGGATATGTTACCTTTGGAGGTAACCCAGAAAATCAGTCCTCTTTTGAGACCCAATCATCACTGACTTGGATCTGCCCTGTGCATCAATATAGTCAAAATTTCTATAAGGTGAGTGATGCATGTGTGTGTTTAAAAACATTGGACTATACCTTTAGTCTATGATATTGAAACCCAATCACTGAGGCCTTAACAGCTTCGACATGATTTCCCTTAACAACATTAAGTACTGCTTTTGGCCTAGTAGTATTAACTACTGCTTTTGGCTTGACATTATTAACATTTGTATCCTTAACAATATTAACCCTCTTATTTAAATTACCGTTTTTAAATGTTGTATTTTTGTTAATGGGAAATCCTAGCAAGATGGAATGGCTTTATAAAAACATTTGTCATTGGTCATGCACCTATCATGTTGTTCTAGGTATGAGCGGTATTAACAAGTCTATCATATAAGTGATACTAGGCTATGACCCATAATACAACTTTGTAACCAGTTCCTTTTAGAACGGGGTGCGTTCTTTAGCAAAATTCTCATGATTTCAACCCTATTACAATTGTTCCAAATAGATTTTGAATTTTGAAAAAAACTATTTTTGATTCACCTTTTTACAATCTATCTGCAAGTGATCAAAACTTCCACAACATAACAAGCTTTATTAAACATCTCAAAATTACTTCCTAATCTTTGAGACATCATATTATTCCAATTTCTTTGATTTCCTTTAGGAGTATGAATGTTTTGTCTATTTTGCTCAACATGATTGACAGTTTTCCTAGTAGTCTTTTCTTGCTGTTTAGGTTTGACAAACTCTATTTTAGCAAAACTAGGCTTAAATGTTTTCTTTTCAATCTTAGCCTGAGTCACATCATGTTCCTCATTATCAGACAGCCAATCCTCAATAATTGGAGCATCATTATTCTTCATAACTGCTTTAGGCTTTGCTTTACTAGCCTTAGCTTCACTGTTCTCAGCTACAGGCTTAATAACTATAGGCTCACTTATAAACTCTTCTAAACTAGAGAATGACAAATCAGGTTTTTGAGGCATAAAGTTTCCTGTATAGGGAGGTGGAACAGCATTATACCCTAAACCTGTTTTGCACTTATCAACTATCTGACAGTCTATTAGTTTGCTTAAGTTTTTAGATGAATTCTCAAAATTTTCTACTGTTAGCTGAATTTCATCTTTTTGTTTTTAAGCCAGTTCCAAATTCCTTCTAAGCTCTGTAATGGATACTTCTCTTAAATTAATCTCATGTTTTAAAACCTTGATATCTTCCGCATAAACAGACTCATTTTTCTTATAAACTAGAAGTCTTGCTTCTACAGACTCTAAACCTGTTTTATATGCAATAGCATTTAACTTAGATGTCCTTAAGTCTTTTAATAGTTGTTCATTTTTTTCTTTAAGAATTTTAACATTTTCCAAACAAGGTGATGAACAGTTTGAATCAGTAGATACCTCAAAGTTAGAACTTGTAGAAGAGTAAGCCATGAGTGCAAAGTTAGTTCGACCTTCTTCTGCTTGATCACTCCAATCATAACCAGAACCATTACAAGTAGTTGTCTCCATTGGCATAACCCTTCTTGTGTTCTCCCTATTCCTGTTTTCTTGGTTCCTTGGAGCCCTGCACTCCCTTGCAAAGTGTCCCCTTTTTTGGCAGTTGTAACACTCTACCTTGGACTTATTAAACCCAATGGTCTCAGTACCAATCACAGAAAACTTCCTTCTAGTGTTCTTCAAGAATCTCTTTGCCCTCATTGTTAGCATAGCCATCTGCCACCTTAAATCCATCTCTTCTAAATCATCAGGATAAATTTGTTGCAAGTCCTCATTATCAAGTTGTGGACTGTTTGGTTGACTTGCAAAGAAAGCACATATGACAACATCACTCAAGTTTTCAATTGTTGTTGAATTAACAGCAGTAGCTTGAGTGCTAGCAGTTGTAGCACCATGAGTAGTATTAGCTGCTCCATTTGTATTGTTGTTTGCGGACACAAAGGCTATGTTTTGTGTGTTTGTGCTGTTTGGTGCTTGACTTTGTTGTTTCCTTGACCTCCTGGGTTCATAATCTTCAGTTGTTGTAAAGATTCATCCAGGCTTAATGTATCTATCTCGGCTTGTTCCTCCCACATGGTATGTTGTTCATTCTGGTGACATACTTCTTAAGAACTTCTGATTTCACACTTCTTGTTGAGATACTTTCACCATGAATATTCTAACTGCCTAATAAGCTTTTGGAAGCTATCAAGGTTGATCTAACACCTCTGATCTAGATGGCATAAAAATTTTCATACTACTGCTTATAAGATTCCTCAGTCCTTTAGTATCAGCATTCCCTCTAAACCTCTTCTCAATAGCCGCAGCAATGACTTGCATATTGATGGTTTAACTCATTGATTTTCATTAGGGAATGCCCATCAATAAAGTCTTCTTGCCTCACTCTAACCGCCTTATCCTTTATCTCAGCAGTTCAGAGCAATTGTATTCTCAACACCTTTAACAACTTTGTTATTGGAGGTAGCATTTCATTCTCTATGACAATTCCATAGAGAAGATAGATCAATATCTAGATGTATTGTTCCATCCTCATCCTCTAAAGCTCATACTCACCTAGTTTGAGCATAGGCACTTTTGATGCAGCCACTATATGTGTTGAGTCTTGATCCATGTCTTCTTAGTAGAGTTTCCCAAAGCAACCAGCTCTGATACCACTTGTTAGTCCCACTTGAATGGATCTTGAATTCCTTAGCTTGTGTAAGGTTTAGTTATGCAAGATAAATCCTACACAACTATGGTAGAAACTTTGTAAAATATATCAAAGATTATGCAGAATCTAATCTTTGATCAATAAGAAGAATATGCAATAGAACAGTAATTCTAATGATCACACAGATTAACAAACAAAGCTTTAATATATTAATACGAAACTCTAACTAGTATTAAGGTTACAAAATCTTGAAGCTATAACGATATCAAAACAAAAGATATCAAACTCTATGCCCTAGAACCTCCTTTTATACACTAAGGAGTCCTAGTCGATTTACAATATATTCCTAAAACTTAGAATATTCTCAAAGATCTATTCTATAAATAACAATCCTTATCAACTAAGTAATCTTGATCTCTAATCAATCTTTACCTTTTCTCTGAGCAGTCTTTATCCTTTCTCTGATAGTAGAAAATCTTCTAGCAGTCTTAATCTTTTTAGCAGTTGTAACTTTGTAATAGCAGCATTAACTCTGAACAAGCAGTAGTAACTTATACACCAGCAGCATTAACTAAGCAGCAGTAACTTCAAACAGCATTAAGAAGCTTTTAATCCCAACAGTGGTCAAGTTTTTAAGAGGGTTATTTGCTATGTTTGGAGTTCCTAAAGCTTTGATTAGTGATAGGGAGACACATTTTTGTAATTCCCAGCTTGAAAAAGCTTTACAAAAATATGGTGTTGTTAGGATTTATGTTTTAGTAAGTTAGTACCGACAGTACAAATAGTTAGTACTGTTAGTTATAGTTAGTACCGACAGTACAAAATGTAAGTACTGCTTGATTAGTTAGTACCGTCAGTAGATAATAGTTAGTACCGTTTATGAGATATGTATGAGATATTCTAGGAAAAGATATGTGTTATCTGTTAGCGATTTGTAAGCTTGTGAGAGTTTATCCTTAGTCTATAAAAGGATCTCTCTTAGCATAGTTAGACACGTCCTGAAGATATCTCATAGTAATATTATATCTCAAATAGTATTAAACCTTAATTGTATTAAGAGCCAGGAATAATAGAAGTCATTAGTAAGTTATACAGTTGTTTTCTAGTACTTGTGTTAGATTCCACATCAACATATTGTTTTCATATCAGTGTTTCTATATAAGTCCAGATTGAATTATAACATCTTGGCATCATCCCTTTAAAAGGCGCAAAATCTATTCGTTTAGGGACTCACAATGTATCAGAGCATGTGAGAAACTCTGAATAAGAAGAACAATCAAATCAAACTCTTATACTCCTAAACTAAACATGTCTAGATCATCATCACAAGAAGAAATTCCACCACCACCACCACCTCCACCATCATCACAAACACCAACCCAACAAACTCCTCATGCATTTTTAACCAGTCAAGCTGCCTATTCATAAAAATAGAGAAAATGATATCTGGCTATGAAGAAGGAGCACTATTTGGCCATACAGACTATCAATCTGGGAGTAACACAAATGGAATGTCCGTATCAATCACTACAGATACATCAGGACAAATTAAGGTTTTGCCTCCTAGAACTGCAGAATGAGATTGTAGCTAGGGAAAGAGAAAGAAAAGCAAGAACTACCTTGCTTATGGCCTTACCAGAAGATCACCTGCTAATTTCCATAAGATGACAGATGCAAAAGAAATTGGGATGCATCAAATCAAGAATTGTGGAAATGTCGATCCAAGAAGATGCAAAAGTATATCTGAAGCAATAGTTTGAAGGAAGTTCTCAGGATCCAACCTAGAAGGGCTTCAAAGGTTATGACAGGTTCCAAAGTCCTTCTAAGTCAGATTGGAGATTCAGGAAGCGGTGTATCTACTGAGATGCCAAGATCAAAAGTTCCTAAGAACACTCCTCTGCCTGGTCACAAGTTCCTTATTAGAGAACCAAACCAGTGACTCTTAGTTTTGATAATTTGTACAATAATCTAAGAGTCTTTGAGAGTGATATAAAAGGCTCTACTACATCATCATCATCTTCTGGCCCACAAAATGTAGCTTTTGTCTCTGAGAACACAAACAGTACTAATGAAGTTAGTACCGCTTATTGTGTTCCCAATCTTTCTGGTCAAAACACAAAGTATGAACAAACTTCATCATACTCACTTCTTGCTAATCAATCTAGCTGCCCTCAACTGGATCATGAGGACTTGGAACAGATTGATGAATATGACCTTGAAGAAATGGACTTGAAGTGGCAAGTGGCCATGATCTCAATGAGAATGAAAAAGTTTTACAAGAAGACTGGTAGAAAGCTACAATTTGATGCAAAAGAAGCTGTTGGCTTTGATAAAACCAAAGTGGAATGCTACAATTGCCACAAAACAGGGCATTTTGCTAGAGAGTGTAGAATCAAGGGAACTCAAGATAACAGGAGGAGGGATGCATGGAATTCTGGAAACAAGGATGGGAGCAGAACTGTACAGAAGGAGGATTCTAAGGCATTGGTGACAGTTGATGGAGAAGGTGTGGATTGGACAAATCATTCAGAAGATGAAGATTATGCTTTGATGGCTTGCAACAGCTCAGACTCAGACACAGAGGTAATTTCTTGTTCAAATAAGTGTAAAGAGTCTTATGCTAATCTTAAAAAACTGTATGATGCTCAAAGAGAACAACTTAGTGATGCAAGCATAGAAATAAAAGCATACTCTCAAGGTCTTAAGAAAGTTGAATCACAGCTAGTTGCTCATCAACAAGGACAACTTTGGTATGAACAAAAGATAAAGTTTATGAAAATAGATTTAGATGACAAAACAGATGTCCTCACATACCATAACTATGAATGATAGGTTTGCAGAAGGAATGCATGCTGTACCCCCACCCATGACAGGGAATTATATGCCCACTGG
>BQNB010044001.1:24174-41380 GCA_026074375.1 Tanacetum coccineum
CCTTTCAAAGCTTTAATTTGTGTATGTACATAACATTTTAACCAGTATTCTTAAAATTTCATCAAAAGCTTTTACAATCACAAATGGCAACTTCCAAGAAAATATTGTATGCACCACAAGTCGAAGCAGATCTTATTGTTGAGACCGTTCAATTTCCGAACAAAAATGTTGTTGGATACTTTAACTACCCGGTGAACGTGCCTACATACAAAGATCTCTATAAGTATTTACAAAAATGTTTTCTAAAAGTGGCCATTACAAAGACACCAACAGTAGTGTACCAAAACTACCTCACAGAGCTTTGGTATTTTGTTATGGTTGATCTTGAAAAACCACCCTCACATGACTCAAAACCAAGACCCCTTAAAGAGTCAACAATCAAGTTCACAGTAAAGAATGGTAAGACGTCATTGTACTTTGATTTTAAATCTTTTGTAAAAACCACTATCCTTGACTACAATAATGGAAACTATGAGGCGCTTCCATTATAAAAAATACAATGTCATTGAAAATTATTACTACTGCACTAAGCTCATGACACCGAAGCCTTAACGTTACGTGCAAACCCAGTCTGTTAGATTCATGCCCTGAAATTCGATGTTTTGCCAAAACACCCAAGTACTACCTCAAATGAATTTCGTCCGTTTAACATGGTAATCAGTTGTTACGTACTCAGACGGGGGTTGTCAATCCTAATAGATCTATCCACAGCATTCGTGCTTACACAAAGTAATTAACAATTCATGATAGTGAGGACTTTATGGCAATATAGAAACTTAGGCAATATGTAAAAGTTTAAAGTACTTATATCCATAAATAAAAACAAGCAATGTATTATCTCCCTGAGTATTGCAAAATAGTTGTAAAATACTTAAAAGCGGGGATATAAACTCACAATGTAAGTTTTAAGTACTTGTTCATAAGTAAAACGAGTATGTAAATGACTTTGTAAATGAGCATGTATTCTCCCCCAAAATAGTTCAAACAAGTAAAGTAGGGGCCATAAAACTCACCTTAAGCAAAGTAGTGACTCGGGTAAATTATCACATGTACAAACGAGCAAAGAGTCCCAACCATGACCAAATTAAATAACAAGGTGTTTTAGGCGTATGAAAAGGAAGTGAAATAATGCATATGCATTTTTATAAACTTCGTATCACCCGTACATGTTTATTTTTAAGTTTTATAAGTCAAATATGATTTACACAAAAATTCAATAATTTATACTAAAGTTACTGTTAGGATTTTGTTTTATGTGACGACATTACGGAATTACCATAGTTTACCAAACTACCATACGTAGGGACTAGATTAGTCAATTTAGCATACTTATGTATTAGATGGTGGTATAAATACCCCTCCATCGCTTCCATGAAGGGGTGAGACTCTTGTAAACATTTCACTTCCATTCTATTACATACACAATTATTTCTCTCTCTACTCTCTCACTAGAACCATGGCTATTACCTGGTTTGATTCTCTTCGACCACCGGATCAAAGATTCTTTAAATTTGTTAATTGGTATCAGACCCATGGTTACACTCTTGGGTCGGTTTGATTATCATGGTCCGGTCGTGTCTCAAATCTGTTATTTTCATGTTGTGTTGATTCGTGTTTATCAGATTTTTTAAAGCTTATTATTAAGTTGTTTCGTGGCTTATTTGGCTAGAAAAAAACCACTGGTTTGTTTATATTTGTGTTGTTGGGTGAATCTGGTATAACCGACTATTTCAAGATCTGTGATATGTTTTTTTGGTCATTTTATTGTCCAAGACTTACAAAACTAGCAGATCTGGTATCTTCCTTATTACACCTTAATTCGTGGCTTACCTCTTGTTGTAGTTACTTATTCGAATGTTAAAAGCTTGTTTGTCAAGCCTTAGTTTCTTGGCATAGTAGGTTGGTTGTCTGTGTCCCATGTCAGATAGTGGTTTGGGGGCAGAGATATGTCTGCCATGCGTTGGGTGAACAGGTTGACAGAGGTTTATACTTTTTCTTGGTCCCCCTAAACAAACCTCTGCCGTTTGACTAGTCAACAACGGTTTGGTCACAGAGGTTTGCTGGCAGCGGTTTGCTACAGGTTAAGCAGCAATTTATTATTTTTCATGGTATGCCTAAACAAACCTTTGCCCGTTTGACTATTCAACAGCAGTTTGGTAACTGTAGGGAGCGGTTTGGTATGTTTTGAAAGGGACAGCGGTTTGCTTCCCACAGCCCAAACCGAGTCAACTTGGTATTTACCGAACTCAACCGAGTCTGGTCAAAGAGAAAGTCAAGATAAAGGAAGAAGGAAAAAGACAAACTCGTGTATAAGCAACATCAGCCAACACCATTACAAATCCAGCCAACAATCACCAAAAAATCCATCATCTAACATAAGCCCATCGTCACAAACAATTCAACAAATCTAGATCTAAATATACTCCCTTCGTCACAAATCCAATCCCAAATCCTATATCCCATCGTCACTTCATCACTCCAAACTAATCCTATCCCTTCAACAAGATTCGAATATAAACTACTACAAATATCTCAATTGTTTGTTTAGATTCGCTTCTCTCACGATATACCAAGAACATTGAAGTCCTTTACGAATCAAAACACAACTCATCATAGATCTGTAGAGACGTATACCATCTCTTTCAATATTCGAATTCAAAGAAGAAAAATAACAAATCTGTTATCTTCTATCTTTATTTTGATTATAAGACACACATCTTTTTTGGTTAAAACCTCTTTGATTTACAAAATTAAAAGAATGACCAATAACGCTATGTTATAATCATTTCTTTTGTTTTGATTGACTCATAAACACATGAACCTACCCAAGATCTCTTTGAGATCTAGAAGCCGATTCAACTTGATATTCTGTTCATCTCAGGGTACATGTAAAACGAAAATTTTTTTTTAGTTTGAACTTGTGTTTTAAGTTTTAGAGATTATCAAAGCATGTGTTGTGCTTGTTCTTTTGCTATGGTGTTCAAGTTTGATAAAGATTTTGGTTTGATAGTAAATGAAGATTTGGTAGCGATGTAAAAATGATTATGGTTATGTAGAGTAGAGATATTAGGGATTGTATGCTTATAAATTCCGCTACATCACATATAAGGGATCGGTAAGAAAGGCTTTTTGAAAGCCGAACACAACAAAAGTAATTGGCCGAGTTCTAATGTTACACAAATAGGCCAAGTTTTATGTTAGATTACTTGGGGATGTGAAATCAATTGTATAACACTCATGAAAATAGCTACAAATTAGGGAAATAAAGTGTGGGGCCGTGTAATGCAATTACGATAGGATGTGTATACAAGTAATGAGCACAACATTTCCAACCTAGCTAATAAATTGAGCTATTTAGTCAATTATGTGTTGACAAAGCAAAACTATATGAAATGAAAAATATGGTTGGAGTGGTGTATCCGAAACGTATTATAGATAATGAGAATTTTGTCATCAATTATGTAAGTGAACAAATTATTGATACAATAAGTTTGGATTGGTTATGGTTTTTTGAAATTTTAAAAGTAACAAAGTGACAATTTTTAGTGACGAGACCGGTTCACAATTTATCAATGAATCATGTAATTTAAATGAACTTTAAATTGTAATGGCTAGAATTGGAATTAATTTTTCTAAGTGACTACGGGGTTGAGGGTGTCACGTATTTGATATTGAAGTTGGATTTCACGAAGACGTGTACTTATTTTATTTTGAAGTCGTGGTTGGTTGGATGCATGACTTTCAATGATAACTTTCTCGAGCTTATGATTTAGGTTGAAGACTTAGATTATCTAGTTATACCAGAAGTCAGGGTGGTTAGTTGAATACCTGGATAACTATTACTTAAAGGAGTTACATTGTAGTGCTCAGTGTCACACGCAGAAGACGATGTGGATAATCGCAAGAGGTAATGAAAGTCTCATACTTTGTCATGTGAGTATAGAGTACTTAGAGATTTGATTTATACCACAAATTCTCTACACCGTTCTTCCAACATTAGTGCAAGCTTAAGTCATAAGAATGGGGAATTCCACTTCAGTTTCAAGTTTGGTATATCGGGTTTAGTCCATCAGTGGTTACTTCAAATAGCCTACAAAGGGGTTGGTAAAAAGATAGCCAAAGAGAGTTTATGAGTAGAGATTTGATCAATAGTTGATTCTCACAGGATTGATTTAAGATAATTTTATTCTTCACACAAGATTTCAAGTAAATGTGGATACAAAGTGTTGCTGATTCCGAGGTATCAAAACCATCAAGGGGGAATAAGTATATACGCCATAGAGCCCATGCCTTCTTCTTTTTGTAAGGTCATGCCGGGAAGACGAATGTCATAACCGTAGAGAAAATCAGTGCTTTAACTTATGGCTTTTAGGTGCATTATTTCAACCACATGGGGGAAGAGATGGCTTGTTATTTTTAGTATGCATTATTTGCGCTTCCAGGGGGAAGAGATGTGAGAAGAATTATTCAAGCGTGAGAAGATACGTTGCTGATCCAATTAATGTTTCCCCGAATGGTTAATCACTACGCTTATTATTAAAGAAGCAGTAATATTCGATATGGGTATTCTACAAATTCTGTTGTGTACTTAATTATTCTAAGCTTGAAAGAAAGCTTTAAAACTTCTCTAGAGAGGATTGCTAGTTCGGGGGGAAGCTATGAAAGCTTATAAAAGAATAATATGCGACATGAATTAGGGGGAAGCTAATTCATAAGCTTCTCCTTAACCAAAAGTGTATGGGTTACTTAGTCCATGCCTATTATAGTATTTCTCCTACAAGGTACTACAAATATGATTCATGGTGGAGTACAGACTTGAAGTCAAATGAAAAGCAAATTCTAGAAAACTTCGACATGACCAGAAGTGCAGTGTTAATCCCTTTTGAATAGATCTTACTTAGCTTGTTAAAGCTTAGTTGTGTTGGATAGATCCAAAACAACTATAGTAGAAACTAAGATTGAGAATATCACAAACTATGCGGAATCTAGTTTGTAATACTAAGAAGAACAATGAAACAGTACATAAAGTTTTACTAAACTTTCAACTTTAATATAAAACGATCACTCTGAATAGTGATAGGGTTACAAAATAACCTTGAAGCTATAAACTATGACTGCTATGAAAACTATATTTAACTTGTATCTAGATCTATGCCACAGGGTTCCTTTTATACAACAAAGAAACCCTAATGGGCTTACAAAATGCGTCAAGTGATCAATGCATATCTATTCCTAATATATCTCATGCATATCACGTTAGCAGTACTAACTATATAACTAACAGTACTAACTATTATAACTAAGAATACTAATAAACTGACAGTACTAACACTTTGTACTGGCAGCACTAACTATTACACTAACAGTACTAATGACTTAGATTGTTTCTCTAATCTTCACAAGCAGTAGTTTCTTCAACTAGCAGTAGAAACTCTTATACCCAGCAGTAGAAACTTGAGAAGCCTTTATTCCTAACAATCCTCCCATAAACTTGATATTCATCTTATTAATCATTAAGTTTCTTCATTATCAGCATCTTGAGCACTAGGAGGATGTATCCAAACACCTTACTGCCTTGGTTTGTTTGCTTGATAGAAGATCTTTCTTAAAAGTTCTCTAGACATCTCACTATCTGCTTCTACTAATAGTCTAGCCACCATCATCAATCCAAGTGTTCCTCTGGTTAAAGGATATAACAATCTCCCCTAAACTTGATGTTCATCTTCTGAATCTTCAAGTTTCATTAAAAGTCTTCACCATCACCAGGAGGATGCATTCAAACACTTCATTGACCCTTTCCTGCTTTGTCATAAGCTTGAGTAGTTGGTAACACATCTTATTCTAACGGTCAGCTTGAAGCTTTTTGTTTAGCATGTTTGAGATTGTTATTGGTGTAAGGGGATATCTTTTCTCAACCAACATAAAGATATGTAAATTTTTAAACCTCACAAAGTGCACTCCACAGTTATTAAACAGTCACTTTGTACCTTTGTAGATTTCTCCGTACTTCACTTTTTATATCAGGTTCAAACATTACTTTCAAATCACCCCATAACACTCTTTAATAATCCTCCTCTAGCCTTATATTCTCATGTTTAGCTTTAACCAACTTCCAGAGGGTCTCCAAGTCTTCTCTATCAATATCCTGAAGCATTTTTATCATTGATGAATACCTTTTTGAGCTTCCATCACCTTATCAATTTAAAGTATCCCATCCTTCCATCTTTATCATATTGTATTGACAACAATCACTTAGAAGGCTTAGTAGCTAGAGGTAATATGCATCAATTGCTACCTCAACATCTTTAACTATCTCAAAATACATTTTCATCTCTGCCCCTCCTTGAGTCATCTTTTTAGCTTCTACATGCTCAGCTATCTTCTGCTGTCTTTGATTTATCAATTCAAGCGTACATCTCCTCTCTTTTAGAAACTTCCATCAGTTCCTTGTCACACTTCTTTTCACCAACTCTATATTCATGTCTACAAAAGTGTTTACCCTTTTTATCTCTTTATCAAACATCTACTGGATCTCATCATAACTTTTGCTCTTCAGCTGATTGTGTTTGTATCCAGCTATGTTCTTCAAATAGGGCAACATTGTATTTCTCTTTTGTGCCTTAGTTGTGGTTGCTCACTTTCTCTTGACACTCTTAATGCTCACAAATATTTCTTTCTCTTATCCAAGAGCTCTACAAATAATTTTGACTTTTCTTCAATACTCAACTGCTTCTTGTTCTTCTGTTTGAATTTGTTACCCAAAACAAAATCAGTCATCCATCATAGCCTTGTGTGTTATCCCATGAAATCAAGTAAAAGCTATGTTGGCTATCTTCATCCTTTAGTCTTGAAATCCTCTCTTTTTCTTCTAATTCACCTTGTAGTTGAGCTTCAAGATTTCTAGCAACTTCTTCATCTATTGCAATTTGATCTTTCTTTTTCAAAGGTTTTTCAGGCTCAACCATTTTTGCCTTGCCTTTGTCTTTAGCCTATGGAAGTTATGATGCTTGTGAAGGTGATGATGTTGTTTTGAATTCACTTGGCTCTTGAACTACAACCCCTCTAGCCTTGGGTCTTGTAGTTGTAGTTGTTGTAGCAACAGATGTAACAGCTTTAGGTTTAGCTGCTTTGATTTCTATTAGAGTCTGAGCCAGAGTCAACTCATCAATAGTTGTTGTTAGAGCACTGGCAGTAGTAACTTCAACATTAGCAGTAGTAACTACTTCACCAGCAGTAGTAATTGGATCAGCAGCACTAACTTGAATTGACTTTGTAGTTGTAGTCAGACACTAACTAACAGCACTTCAAACCACGATTTTTTTGGTTTTGATTTTTGTGTGTGTGTGTTGTTTTTGAATTCTTTCAAACTCAATTTCTTGCTCTTCAACACACCTGTATCAAACACCAGGTTTTCATCATTCATCTCTTGAGTCTCATCCACCAAAGTCACTTCTGCATCAGCATCAAGATCAACAATTTTCCACTTGCTGATCCCTTCTGAACAAATCTTACTTAGCTTGTTAAAGCTTAGTTGTGTTGGATAGATCCAAAAAAATATAGTAGAAACTAAGATTGAGAATACTACAAACTATGCGAAAACTAGTTTGCAATACTAAGAAGAACAATAAAACAGTAAACAAACTTTTACTAAACTTTCAGCCTCAATATGAAACGATCACTCTGAATAGTGATAGGGTTACAAAATAACCTTGAAGCTACGAATATCAAAGATGTACTCCTAACATTATGCCCTAGGACCTCCTTTTATACACCAAGGAGTCCTACAAGGCTTACAATACTTTCCTAACTTATCATGATCTTTTCTATAAACAAACATAATCTCCTAAACAAATAAGTTATACATATCTTCTTTACAAATAACTAATACTTATCTTCGTAAGTATTCTTGTTCTCCAATCAATCTTTGATCTCATCTCTGTCAGCATATTCCTTCCAGCAGTAGTAATCACTCAGCAGTTGTAACTGAGCACAAGCAGTATTAACTAGCTTAGAAGTTTACTCTAGCAGTACTAACATACACTAGCAGTACTAACTTTTGTACTAGCAGTAGTAACTACTTAGTATATTTTCAGTCTTCATCTCTGAGCAGTCTTAATTCTACTAGCAGCAGTAACATTATACTAACAGTACTAATTATACTAATAATAGTAACTAGCAGTAATAACTTTTATACTACTAGTACTAACTACTTAGCATAATTTTCATTAGTATTACCAGCAGCACTAAGTTATGCTTGAAAGCACTAATATATACTTGAGCAGTAGTAACTTTAAGAATATCTTGAAGTCTTTTAAACCCAACAAACATGATAAGACTTATTGAACGAGTAGAAAAGTCTAACTAGTAACACGAATGGTTTGAAATGGACGAATGTAACAAATATAACCTGAAAACTTTAGGAGATGAATCAAGAGCTTCTTTTTTCTTAACCTTGTCTTCTAAATAGCTTATACTTTCTCTTCTTCTTTTCCTTAGCTTGATTAGAACATGATTTGAGGTAGTCATTTTGAAAAATTACGTGTTTTGTGAAAGTGTATGTGTTTCGGCTATATATAGGCTAAAGGAAAGACAGCCCAAGTTGTGAGGAGAATTACACGTTGATCTCCACTTATACGGCCAAGGTGAATAGCTAATGATAGACTACATGAATCAAGAAATATCTTTGAGAAGTTGTAATTATGTGAGATGTGGATCGGTTATCATAGGAGGTAACAAGGAGGTTTTCTTGGTGTGCAAGTTGGCTAGGTGGTGACAAGAGGTGTATGGAGGTGCATAGGCAAGGTAGTAAGGCATGTTGGTGAATCCAAGTAAGATGTTGCTTGCTTGGTCTTGATTGGTTCGAAACTAGTAAGTGGTATCGGAGGTCATTAGGTGTTTCAGGGTTAGGGTTTTAGTTTTAGCCGATTATTGTTGATGTGAAAATAGACGAAAGAAATATTTTAAATTGGTGTGCTTAGGAGACTTGTAACTTGTGCTTAAGAAGTGGTACGAAATGCCTTAGAAAAATGGAGGGAAAATGGGCTTATTTGAATTCTTGCATAAACGGGTTGTACATTGAGCTTAAAAGGAGTTGTACATTAGTTTTGGAGGGAAAAACATATTCAAAAGTTATGCATTGTACACTGTGGCACCATGCCTATAAAAGCTTGTACATTTAATTTGTATGTAAACATTACATGTAGTTAGGGTTTTGATATAAACGTTAACGTATAATGTTCGTTTTATATTAAATGTTTTGAATGATACGTTAAATAGATAACGTATGGTAAAAATGGAGTTTAAAACATATTGCTTGACATATTATGACGTTTACTTGCTATAAACGTTGATGAAATTGGCATTGGTAGGTGCGTAGAAGCTCCTTACGTTTGAATTAAGTTATCGTTACATTATGGATTAAAAAAGCAAAAATCTTTCCATAAAAATGGTTTGCATCTTATTTAATAGATGGTAAATTACACTGTATGAAAATTGCATCTAATTTAAAATAGGTGGATAATACATAGAGGACAATTGTGGGTTGTTATACCTACTTAACCCAAACATGAAAGAAGTCGTTAAAAAGAGATTATTAAACTTCTAGACGCAGGTATCATCTATGCCATCAAAGATAGCCCTTGGGTAAGTCTGGTGCATTGCGTGCCACAAAAGGAGGAATGACTGTTGTGACAAATGAAAACAACGAACTCGTTCCAACACAAAAAAATAACAGGATGGCGTGTTTGTATCGACTACCATAAGTTGAACGAAGCCACCCAAAAGGATCATTTTCCTTTACCCTTCATGGATCAAATGCTGGAAAGATTAGCCGGAAACAAGTTCTTTTGTTTTCTCGATGGATTTTCCGGATATTTTCAAATTCCCATCGAACCAGCCGATCAGGAAAAGACCACTTTCACTTGCCCTTATGGAACCTACACCTACAAGCATATGCCTTTTGGTATTTGCAACGCGCCATCAACTTTTCAAAGGTGCATGATTGCAATTTTTCAGGATATGCTCGAAACCTCCATGGAAGTCTTCATGGATAATTTCTCAGTGTTTGGAGATTCATTCGATTCGTGCTTAAATAATCTAGAGCAGATGCTAATTCAATGTAAACAAGCACACCTAGTTCTAAACTGGGAGAAGTGTCACTTCATGGTGACCGAGGGAATTGTGCTGGGACACAAAGTCTCCCGTAAAGGACTAGAGGTCGATAAAGCAAAAATCGACGTGATAGCTAAGTTACCACCACCCACTAACGTCAAAGCCGTTAGAAGTTTCTTAGGACATGCCGGATTCTACCGCCGATTCATAAAAGATTTTTCCAAAATCTCCCGACCCATGACGAAACTTCTCGAAAAAGATCATCTTTAATTCATGAAGAGTGTCAACAAGATTCAAAACTCTCAAATAAAAGTTAACAAACGCACCTATTATGGTTTCACCTAATTGGTCGCTACCGTTTGAACTTATGTGCGATGCAAGCGATTTTTCCGTAGGAGCCGTGCTAGGCCAACGCGAAGAAAAACATTTTTGACCCATCCACTTCGCTAGCAAAACTCTGAATAGCGCACAACAAAACTATACGGTGACCGAAAAAGAGTTACTCGCCGTAGTTTTTGCATTCGACAAGTTTCGATCATACCTTGTTCTTTCAAAAACAGTTGTGTTCACGGATCACGCTGCAATAAAATATCTGTTTTTGAAACAAGATGCCAAACCACGTCTTATACGCTGGATTTTACTGCTTCAAGAATTCGATATCAAAATCAAAAATAAAAAGGGAGCAGAAAACATCGCAGCAGATCACTTATCGCGACTTGAGAAACCCAATCTTAAAGAACTCAAGGACGAGGAAATAAATGACGAGTTCCCTGATGAGTTTCTCATGAGTATCAAAACCAACGAGAAAGAGAGCCCGTGGTTTTCCGACTTTGGCCGAACAAACCTAGTTGGAGGAATTCTAAGAAAAGGATTAACCTACGCTCAGCGTTGTAAGTTCTTCTCAGAATTTAAGCACTATTTCTGGGACGAACCCTATCTATTTAAAGCATGCCCCGATGGCATGATGATAAGGTGTCATTTTATACACTTTTTCGGGGTCGTTTAACCCTCAAAATCGTGTGTTTATGCCCAAAATAGGTACTTAATCGTTCATTTTCAGGTATTTCTCATTTGGAAGACATTTAGATGAATTACACGTGACTTGGGCTCATTTAGAGAAGAAACGGACGAGATTACGAACCAACACCAAGACTCTTGAAGATTTGTGCTCACAGAGCCTGGAGACGGCGTCACAAGCCATACACGACGCCGTCACAACTCATCAAGTGACGGCGTCACATCATTTCATGACGGCGTCAGCCCGCACCGACTCAAACACAGATCTAGAAGATTCTTCTTACGACGGCGTCACGACTAAAACGCGACGCCGTCGCGTCATTTTTCCTATATATACAAAAACCCGAATTTAGGTTTTTGAGTGTGTAACTTTAGAATAAAAAGAGGGTAAGCGACCCTAGTTACGTTACAGCTGAGAGGACGATTTTAGGGCCAAAACCTCCTATTTACTTCTTCCAATTCATGTTTTAATCAAGTAAGGTTTACTTAATCATTCAATATGTCTATGTGTTGTTTGATTTATTGTTCTTGCTTTATCTTTAACATGCTTGGCTAAACCTCCTATTGTGTTTATTTATGATTGTATGAAACCTAGAATGTAGATCTTAGTGGTGTTGCTTCTTGTGATGGATGTGCACGTTAGGTCTTAGAAAACCAGCTTTTGTCTGTATTACTGTTGATATGTCTAGGGAAACGTGATTGTGTAGAAAGGATACCATCGGGTAACAGTCTTCATACTACCTTGCCCCTAATATGGTTGATCCACTCTTAATATATTTCACATGCATTTAATATACTCTTAGGAGCCTTGTAATAGTCTTCATACTACCTTACAGGTGCGTTGCTCTAACGGAATATTAAATAGACGGCGGGTTCGTGTAATTCGTTCATGACTTAGGAAATAATTACACATATCATCACAAGGGTGACAAGGCAACAATACTAGGATAAGCAATCTAGGGAGTAATATTTGATTAAATAAACACAATTTTTTATTATATTGTTATCACCAGTAGTTTAGATTTATATTTAGTTTAAATAGCTAAAACCAAACCAAACCTCTCAAATATATGATTTACTTGCTTTCCATAAAAGTTAAAAACACAAAAATAATCTTCTCTCAACCCTTAGAATTCTGTTAGATCGTGATCAAGTCTTCCCAACCTATTCCCTGAGTGAACGATAACAACCCCCCGAGTCTTGCCTATACTACTACTACAACGATTAGGTGCTCTGCCTAAGGAGTTGTAAAACTTCGTGTAGAAGTCCTACGACGACCGCATCAAGTTTTTGGTGCCGCTGCCTGGGGAGTAGTTAGGTATTGATCATAGTTTACCTTAGTTCTACTTGCTTGAATCCTTTCAAGTAAGATTTAATTTTCGCATATTAGCTTTCTTGTAGTCTATCTTTTCTTCGTGATATCTGTTTCGTAACCCATTCTCGTCAACCACCATGGGAGACGAGAATCCTATCCGTACTCTAGGAGACTACTCCAAACCTAGCCACGAGCGCTATAGGAATACCATTGAGCTCCCCGTAGGGAACAACGTGGTACCTCTTTGATCCGACACCATTCAGTTGGTGCAAAACGAATGCTCATTCCACGGACTTCGGTCCGAGGATCCAAACCAACACCTCAAGGATTTCCTTAAACTTGTGGACTCACTTGACCTTGATGGTGAAAATAAGGAAAGAACGCGCCTGCGTTTATTTCAATTTTCCCTTCGCGATCAAGCTAGCAATTGGCTTGAACGCCTTCCAGCAGGATCCATCACCAGATGTGATGATTTTACTACCCGATTCCTTGCTCAATTCTTTCCACCGGGAAGGACCGCAAAACTCCGTAACGATATCCTAATGTTCCAACAACATCATGGAGAATCTTTATCCAAAGCATGGACTCGTTTCAAGGACTTACTCCAAAAAGTCCCTCATCATGGCATAGACCTTTGGCTCCAAGTCTAAATTTTTTATGACCATGTCAATCCCGTCACAAGACGAACCATTGACCAATCGGACGGCGGTAAGCTTCGTGACCTCAACGCTGAAGAATCCTGGGCATTATTAGAGGACCTCGCCCTCTATGATAACGAAAGTTGGAACGACCCAAGGGATTTCGCTAAGCCGGTCAAGGCAATCGCATTGCCTCAAGATGTCCCGAGTACATCCGACCGCCGTCTAATCGAGCTCGAAACTCAAGTCCAACGCTTGATGGAAGCTTATCTTGCTTCGACACAACCTACTCAAGTGAATAAAATCGTTACCCCATGTGAAGTCTGTAGTGGTCCCCACGACACTTATGATTTCATGGAAGTTCCCGAGCAAACTTATGTTGACTACGCATCTTCGCGTACGAACGGAAAGGGAGGCAAGAGGCTCACTCCGAACCAAGGACCGAGGAATTTCAATGAGGCCACCAACGCTTGGAAGGACAAACCAAGCTTTAACTAGGGGAGAACTCAAACATTCACAAACCCACAAAACGAATCAATCTCCGTCTACTCCTCTAGTTATCAAATAAAGCTTGAAAAGGCATTACTTGATTTCGACCTCTCACCAAGTGGAAGAGATTATTGATTGATATGTTTTATACACGATCATAATAATATAAGTAGAGAAATTCCATACTACCTTGAGGACAAAATTAGTAAGGAAACTTTCTAACTTATATATATACTAATACGTATATTTACCGGTAAAGTGATTACCGGGTCGTATTTCGAAGAAGATTTATGAAAATTGAGACCACGCCTACACCAAACCCCACTCCGATACCCCCCTCCCAACACCCCACCGTACCTTTGTTTTGTATTATTTTTTTATTTTCTTTTTTTAATTTTTTTTGTTTTTTTTTTTATATTATATACATTGTTTTTTTTTGACCCATTTTTTTCTTTTGCTTGTGTCTTGACAATGATAATGAAATAGTTCAAAGATGATTAGTTAATTTCTAAAATCCTGAAAGTGAGCCAAATTAAAGGACATCTTAGTTAATTCGTAACTGTTACTAACGGGAAATTAAACTTTAGAAGCTCAAAAACGAAAACGGTGAACGCCCTAACGGTGAATTAAAAAGTCCTCTAAATGTTCAATATTAAACCGTGCAAAGAGATGAATTTTTGCATTTTTAATAGAATGCTAATGTGAATCTGAAAATATTTGTAAGTTTGTTAGAGAAGATAAAAGACCGTTTGGAAGCAAGAGATACGGTAGAGTAGAGAAGCTGTAAAAATAACAACTGAAACGTTGAATCGTGAACGATCGCCTGTTCTTTAAAAATTGAGAAATTTTTGCAATTTTTACGACGCCTACGGAAGCAAGCATAATTTTTTCTAGAAACTATATGATAGAAAATAGAAAATTTTCTAAAAGAATTAGATTTTTGGACTTTTATTTTTTCAGAGTTTGTTGTGATTTTTGAGAAAGTTATTTACTGTAAGAGAATAAATGTTTAGAAGAAAATACTTGTTAAAACTAATTGTAGATTGAAAAAATTTCTGTGCAAAAAATTATAGAAAGTAGCGTTGGAACTGTGATGGGAGGAATTTAGGAAAAATAAGCTCGGGAACATAGCTATTGCGAAAGTAGTAGCTCGTGAAATCAATGGTGAATCAGTCTTTATTATACTAATATGCCTAAACACATATAAATGATTAGATAATGCAAATAGTAATAACGATGAGTATTGTAGCATGATGGTTGTGTGTATGGGGGATATAAAACACATTGGTGAGGGTGGTTAGAAGGTCCAGGGTACGAGCCATTGCTTCACCCAGGCTTCCCACTTTCCCAAGGTTTTAATTTTTTCCATTTTTTATAACTTTTTTAAAATCTTTAAAATAAGCAACTTTTGAAAAGACACTATTTACTAAAACCACAATAAGCTCGAAATAAGCTTAGAAAAATGAAGAATAAAGCAAACCTTACTAAATCTATAAATGCAAAATGTTTGGGTTTTTAAGAACAGAAATTAGCTAATGGAAGTTAATTAGCTAAAACATATAAAAGCTATAATTAATAAGCACATAAGAACTAAAAATAAGCACAATTGTAATAAGCTAGAATGACAGAGAAAGCTAAAAAGCTTAAAATCACTTAAAATTTTACACTAGAAAGAAAATAAAGCTCAAATAAGCAAATGATAAAACCAAATAGCTAAAATGGGACTTATACTCACCTTTTAAGCCTAAACTAAACCTAAATTAAGCCATAACAATAAGCTAGAAGATAAGCTAAAATAAAGGAATAAGTCACCTCTTATGGTGTAAACTGTTAACCCAAACAGCCCCTTAAGGCTCCTTTGAGCTTATTTTAAATAAGCTAAAGATCCTTAATGGACTTTTGGTATATTACCCTAAAAAAAGTAAACCTAAAATACTACTTAAAACAAACTTTTTAAAACATTTTGAAATTCAAGGAGGCTCTAAATGAATAGGCTTGTTGAAAACAGCTTATACACTAAGAAAAAATCTAGTTTTTATTGAGTTGGGTTTCTGAAAATGAAAAGACTAAAGCTTTATTTTAAGGCTTTAAAAAATATATACTAATGAACTTTTTTTGAAAACTATTTTAAAATTAGATTAACCACTACCTAGGATCTACTGTGTAAGACAAATATCAATATTCCTATAAGCTACGTTATACCTTGTGTGTATTAATATGTTGATAAACGCATAGAGCTGAGCTTGGTCTTTTTGTTTAACAAATTGCTTGGTGCAGTTTTTGCAATTTATTGACTGTGGTAGATCTCCAAGACTTGGGGTGCAGGTTTGGCATGTTGATGGTGATCCAATACTCAATTCCTTTTCTATTGTATGACGCTCGAGATAGGAAAAAACGCAATCTGCCTTGTAGCACTTAAAGAAAATATATGAACTAAGCAATTTAGAGCAGATTACTTGTATTCTAGAAACTTGAATTAAGCTAATATTACAATATAGAACAGAGCTTAACAGATTGATAGAGTCTTATATCAAATTAAATAAGCAAACCTAATTAACTCATAACCTGTAACCACAGGGTTGTGTCTGACCAATAGCGCGTCTGTCCATGAGAGACGCTTATAGCGGCGATTTATTATGCGCGAGGCTTGTCGGCTCACGCGACGGTTTTACGAAACAGGCGCCAGCATTCTTCTTGGACATCTTGAGGCGTGTGCTGTGCCAATAAGGCGGCCAATATAGCGCGCTAGTTATTATTAGCGTGAGTTTGTTTTTGTGACATGCTGTGTGTTTTAGGAATTTATATTTGTCTGACATTTTGAGTTATTTACAATAAGTTTTTTGCTTTGGGTTGTATGAGAAATTTTGCTGCGGGCTTTGTCTGGTAACTGCCCGGTACTCAATTTTATTCCTAGTAGCTAACTAATATTGGACCACTCTATAAATATTTTTTGCCGCCTTGAGTCACGCCTTAAAAACGCTATGACGCAACGCCTCACGCTAAAGCTTGAGGCTTGGCTATGCCGCTACGCCACGCTTCACGCTATTTATAACCTTGAACCTAACTAATTAGCCTAGCATTAACAGACTTAGCATTGAAGATGAAAACAAGAATTCAAAGACCAAATGGCCACTAGCAGTACTAACTTGTGGTTAGTACTGCTATGCCAAACACCCCTTTAAACTCTTTCAAATTCATTTAAGCTTATGAAATTTAAATCTAATGAATTAAACTTGATTACCAGATAACAAACAACTATTAACAGACCTTATGAGCTTATACCAACAATCAAATAAGTCAGAATCATTAAGCTACTAGTTATACTAATATTTTTGGATTTTTATTGATTTATGAGACAATATGAAGAAAACTATGATCTAGACTATTGAAGCTAAAAACAGATAATCAAACTTAACTAATAAGACATAATAAGCAATTATAAGCACAAATAAGCAAGTAAATAAGCAGATTAAGCAGATTTAAACTATGAAATTAAGGACAGAAAAGATAAATGAGAACTTACAAATGCCTTAGCTAAACAACGGCTTAATTTGCCCAAAGAGCTGTCAATAAGCTCTAGCTTATCACAAGGATAAGCTAGTAAAGTCCAATAAGCTCTTCCCTTGTAAGCTTATCA
>BQNB010044002.1:0-30051 GCA_026074375.1 Tanacetum coccineum
ATGCAATCTTTACCCATCTGATGGGCCGGGAAAGCCCAATAGTATATTTATGAAGACTGTGAAGACCAAATGGGCCCTCAATCAATTACAACAGCCCATTTGTGTGCAATTGACAAAGACTGTGAAGACTTTGAAGGCCCAATCCTAGCCCAGTTACAGCCAATCTCAGCCATTGTACACACAAAACCCACTTCATAACCTTATTGGGCTTGAAAAAGCCCAATAACCCCACCTGAACCTTATTGGGCCCAAACCCAAACCCAGTGGGTCCAATACAAGCCCAATGGGCCCAACACAAAGCCCAAGCCCAACAAAAGCCCACAATCCTTTTTATAAAACATAAGGACCAAAAATGTAAATTTTAAAACCTTGTTTTATAATTAAAAATAAAAAAATAAAGAAAAGGGGCCAAAAATGCCAAGTTTTAAAAGTTGTTTTATAAGAAAAATAGAAAAATAAAACACAAGGACTGATTTTGCAATTTACCCTAACCTTCTTTATTTCTTTTAGTTAAAACAGCAGGGACCATTTTTGTAATTAACCAAAACCTCTTTATGTAAAACCCACATGAAAATACCATGAAATTTAGAATTTTAATAAACAATAAAATCACGACAAGAAAACCTATGAATTTAGAAAAGAGAAAGAGAGTTGAGGGACCATTTTTGCATCATTTCCAAAACTTTCATTTAAACCTGCAACCACATACTGTACCCAAACCCCTTACCCGCCAAAACTCAAACCCCCCTCTCCCACTGTTTTCTTGCAATACCACTATCCCAAGTACCACTCACAGCTCACCCATACCCATTTCCCACAACCCATTGCCCCTATAACCTCTCCCCTGGCAAAATCACACAACCCGAAGCACCCCATGAATTTGAATGGTGATACAAGGCAAAGGAGGGCTTAGGAATACCATGGTATACATGCACACACACAACTCACTTATCCCAAGACCTAGAGAAGACTTTGGACTTGTATAAAAGGAAAGAGAACAAGCCAAGAACAAAAAAATCCCGTTTTTACTTTCTTAGTATAAATTTTAATTAAGTTTGTTTTAAGATTATATTACTCAGTTGTTTTAAAGCTTTATGTTGTAATTTTTCTGTTTTTAATATAAAAAGTTAAGAGTTCTTGTGAAATTGCTTTTGTCGAAATTTGAAATATCATTCAAGTTGTTTAAATCTGTTTAAACTTGTTAAAAATGTGTTAAAGTTATTGAGCATCTCTTATAACACCCTTTCTCAGTTTTAATTTACCTAAAAATCAGTAAAAAAATCAATTTTTATACTTAAGGGGGTGTTTGGTTTAGCATGCAAAATGGGTCATATGGGGTTTATCATGGGTTGTAACCACTCAGCCAACTTTGGCTGAGTGTGTAGGGTTTATTAGGCCACTTTAATCACCACTTTTAGTGTCAAAATCCGTTTTTAAGCCCTTTTTGTATTCTGTCAAATTTCCAATAAGCAAAAGTGAGTTAAACCACTCAAGCTGCTTATGCAGCTTAAGCACACCATTGTTGTGCTTGTTGTGGTTGTTTCTAGCCATTTTAAACACGGTGACCCCTCTGTTCAGGTCCCTTTAAGCTCACCATATAGCCAAGTGTGTATGTATGCAATGTGTGTTTTGTGAAATCAGCCAACTTGCATCCCCAAAACCAGCATGTTTAACTCAACCTTAAGCCCCCAAACTTTGGAAATAAGCTCAATCATATGCCCTTGTTATCTGTTTGTGCTTTGTTTTGGCTAAAAAGCCCTTGAGAGCTTATTTCATAAGCCCAAAAAGCCCTTAAGCTCACTGCACTTATCTCCCCTGGTGCTGAGCACCTAAACTCAGACCACTTATCTAGCTTATTTTACACTAGACCTTAGGATTTTATTGCTTTTTAATATAGCTTAATAGAAGCCCTTTAAGTGCCCAAAATCTTATAGCTTATCTAGCTTATTTAGTTAGCTTATTCTAGGTTCAAAGTTCCCTTTTTTTTCTGGGAGGCGTATATATTTTAAAAACTGTCATATAAGCTTATTCATAGTTCAGCTTATTTTAGGGGCTTATTAGATGGCCATAGCTTTATAATTAGGACTCCCCCTCTCCTTATTAACTGTCCCCCATAGATTTTAGCTTATTTTGTTAGCTTAAATCCCAATAAGAAAGAAAAATAAGCTTATAAGCTTATTTAGTTTCTGTCAGTCCAAAAGCTTAATTTTCTGGCTTATTTAGTGGATTTCAGACATAGTGCTTATTATGAAAAATGTTGCCATTAAGCCCCTCTATAAGTTTGCTTTTTTGAGTTTTGGCTAATAAGCAATTTGGGCCTAATTTGCAATCGGGGTCCAACTCAGGGACCATTTGTGTAATTTTTTCTTTTACAGTTATAATTGTTAGTCCCCTTTGTTAGTTTGTTGTTGCTTCGTTAGTCCTTGTGTCTTTACTCAGTTAGTCCCCAAAGTTAACAACAGTTTAGTTTATTTAATTTAATTAATACAATTTAGGCTAAAAATCTATTTGTTAAATTACTTTAATTTAATCAGTATAATTTGGTGGGCATTTTATATTTTTAGAATTGTTAACTTTTTCTTTATTTAATTTTATTTTTTCAGAATTTTTATAACTTTTATTTTTTGTCTTTTTCTATTTTCTTAGTTTTAATTAGTTTTTAATCTTTAAAAATTTATAAAAAATCCAAAAATTAATAAAAAAATATTTTTCTTTTTTATAAAATTTTCTTTTGTCATTTAGTGTCTAGGAAAAATATAAAATTTAGTATAGGCTTAATTTTTCTTAAATTTCAGTCTTAGACCCGTTTTACCGGGTGCGTTTTACCGTTTCTTTTCGTTTTACATTCAAACGACCTCCGTTTTTATTCTAGTTTTTTTTATTTTTCAAATTAACTTAATTAGAATTTAATTTTGATTTTTAATTTAATTTAGCATTTATTTTCTTAATTTTTAGTATTTAGGTTTCCCGATACCTAATTCTGTTCCCCGTATTTAATTTAGATTTAATTTTAGGATTTCCCAATAATTAATTATGCTTCCCGTAGTTTAAGTTCTATCCATATTAACTATTTCTGATTCCCGTAGATTTTTAAGATCCCCATTTCCTTTGCTTGTTTTCCCGTAGATTAAATTAAGTTTTATTTAATTAATTTTAGTTGTAATTATATCAGTGTTTCCATCATATATTCTCCATCATTCAATTTCTCATCAAACCAGGATTACTTTCAATTGCAGCCTCGTTGGGACATACGACCCGGGAATATCTCTTCCGGAATCTTTTTATAATTGATTCTTATATATTTAATCTCTTTGTGTAGATTTTGACCTTTTGCCTTGGTTAAGGGCATTTGGTTGAGATTTGCATTTGTGTTATTATATATACGTACTATATCACGAATCAGTACCTCAGCAAATGGCTCTTCGTCATTTACTGGTCCGATATCTGCATCCACAGCTTGTGTGATATAATTCCCTGAACTGCTACTTATATCCTGCTTGTCGGGCTTTTTCCCACTGCTTTTTGTGACAACCAACCCAGCATCAACTGCTTCACGGCATATTCGGCCTTTTACTCATTGCCTTGCATCTGATTTCAATCTCTGATTTGCTGAATGCATTGTTGTTTTCAGGCTTTATCAAACTGCTTTTTGATACAATCAGTTGTCCACCATTGCTTGAATTAGGATTGATCGGAATATCTTGAACTGGCATCTGACGACTTGACTTTAATTTATGCTCATGAAGTATTTCACATGCAACTGACTACCATTCTCCTTTATTGCATTAAGTTCATTTTCTTTCAAGCGTAATAACACCATATGTATTTACAACTCTAGAATGCCAACATTCAAGTGTAATCTTAGGTTTCTCGCGTAACTCACGTCTGTACTCACTAGGTTTCACATCGCGTGAAGTCCTTCGAAGTCTTGTGCCAAACCTTGATTCAGAAGATCCGTTTCATTTACCCCTTTTGAGGCAAAGAAATTCCTTTAACTGTGTTTCTGATGCTTGAAGACAAGTCTTTGCATTAACCCGAAGAAGAATCTTCTCTTTCAAGATGTAAGCCTAACTGATCCAGATTATGAAACATCTTTCAATGTGAAAGTTCTGATGCTCTTCACCAAGAAAGTGGCGAAATGCTGGTTAAATGCACAACCAGCATAAGGCCGAATGTAAGGAGATAGAGAGTCATGAAGACTGTGTCACGAGTTGTTCAAGACCATGTCATGCAGATGGAGTTGCCTTTGTTTTTGCGAGGCCGTTGCGTTAAGTTAAGCTCGTCTCTCTTTTGAAATTAGAATTAGATAGATTCCATTGAAATTCGATTGTGGAATAAAAATTAAGGATCTAAGTAGATAAATGTGATTGATGTTGTGGTTTTAAATGCGAATTAACGTTCACTATATGGGGATTTTTACAAGTCCTATGATTAATACCGTTAAAAGATTAACGGGAATTTACAAAATCAATAGAAAACCGTGAATGAATAATCGTTTGATGTTAAGGTAGGTTTGATGTTTGATTAATGCATTTAAGTCCTTTTTTAGGTGACGGTTTTGTTATTTGGAGCCCTAACAATATTGAATTTTGACCAAAACATCTTAAATGTAGTAATAACAATGGAATAATAAATAACCAAAATTTAGGTACCCTATACCAAAATTTTATATTTTTGAGTAAAAATTAGCTAAAAAAGCTAATGAAAATTTAATTTTTTTTTCTTAATATTTTTCCCAGCCAAAAAAAATAGAATATTTAACAAAATTTTTACCCTATTACCAAATTTAAATTTGGTGTAAAAATGAGCTAAAAAGGCTATAGGAAAAATTAAATTTTTCTTAACTTTTCCCGCCAAAAGTACTCTTTTTTTTTTAATCACAAACCGCTGCCTGTATTATAAAAATCAAACCGCCGTTATGTCTTGACAACTCGCCGGCTAACTCTCTTTAGTAACTCGCCGCTTGTTTTTTTCTCAAACCGCCTTGATATAGAGCAACTCGCCGTTAATATTATATTAGTAACTCGCCGGTTTGAAGGGTAACTCGCCGCCTAGGTTTATTTTAATCGAACCTCCTTAGACCTAAGCAACTTGTCACAAGAAATGCAACGTTCGCCACATAAGAAAATGCAAACCGCCGCCGCCGCCAAATTTTTGCTGAAAGTAACCAACTCGCCGTTGACTTTGGCAACTCGCCGTTGATTTTTTTTTCCTTAATTCGTGGATCTTGTCCCTACCTTTTGTCAAACCGCCGGTTAGAGTATAATAAAATACTCAAACCTCCACGAAGAACATTAGTTCGAATTCAACCAACTCAAGCCAAATAAGCTTATTATCCATGAAAATAAGCTAGAAACATGTAATACTAAGATGGTATTTGAAGATTAAACATCCAATAACATGTATTTCTTTGTGGATCTTCAAAAACGAAGCAACTCTCCACGAAGAACACTTAAAAATTCGAACCTTTTATTCTTTGAAATCGAACTTGAGGCTTTTTGATCACTTGTATTAGCAACAATATAACTTCTTGAGCTTATATGGCAAGAAAAACCACAAGATTAACCAAGTAATAAGCCCAAATTAAGCTCTTTGAGCCGTGGGCTTTTCTAAGCCAAAATAAGCCACGAAATTTGGTTTATTAACCACACACGAATCAATCACGAATCCACTTAGGCTCTGGTACCAATTGTAGGATCCCGAATTCACACAAACATGTATAGATCTAAAGAGATCTAGAGAGAGAAAGTTAGAGAGAGAGAATAGTTGAGAGAGAAATAAGGAAAACACACTAAAGAGTGTGTGTAAAATGAATAGATGCTTACCTCTTCCAAAGTTGGAAGAGGTATTTATAGTTCTTACAATACACCGGGTATTAGTACCCGGTTCAATACCGAAAGTCATACGGAGAACGTTTTTACCTATTAAACTACGAGCTATATTGAACAGTAAAATACACGTTTGACCGAGTCTATTTTTATATCTAACACATCCTGAAACTAGATTGGACAAAGTGAAATGACCATCCAAACACTAGAAGACCATACTTCGAGCCTGTGTTATAGATTTTGGAAAAGGATGGGATTGGGGAAAAACAAACTTACCATAGGTAGAATTTTCCTTACAATAATATATACCAATCCAGTATTAAGGCAGCCCCATTTGAGGCACTTTATGATCAAAAGTGCAGATCACCTGTTTGCTGGGCCGAAGTTGGAGATGTTCAACTTACGGGACCAGAAATAATCCATGAAACCACTGAAAAGATAGTGCAAATTCGACAACGCTTGCAAGCTGCAAGAGACCGGCAGAGAAGTTATGCCAATATAAGACGAAAGCCTTTAGAATTTCAAGTTGGAGATCGAGTTATGTTAAAAGTATCACCTCGTAAAGGTGTCATCCAATTCGGAAAACAAGGAAAGCTTAACCCTCGGTACATTGGACCTTTCAAAATCCTTGAACGGATTGGCCCAGTGGCATATAAACTTGTGCTTCTTGAAGAGCTCAGTAATGTCCACAATACCTTCCACGTTTCTAATCTAAAGAAATGTTTATCTGACGAATCCCATGTCATTCCAATGAAAGAACTTCAACTCGATGACAAACTCAACTTTGTGGAAGAACCAGTGGAGATCATGGATCGAGAAGTCAAGCAACTGAAACAAAGTCGTATTCCTATAGTCAAAGTAAGATGGAACACTAAAAGAGGACCAGAATTTACGTGGTAACACGAAGATCAAATTTGTGCCAAGTATCCACATCTGTTTTCAAACATCACTCTGGCATCCAACTAAATCTCGGGACGAGATTTCTTTTAAGGGAGGGAGACTATAACAACCCGTATTTTTCATCAATGTAATTATCCATCTATTAAATTAGATGCACTGTAATATCCATCTATTAAATTAGATGCACTTTATATATCACCTTTTTTACAGGGAAATTTTTGCTTTATCTCATTATACAACGTAACTTGCATCTCTAAAGTAAACGAGCTCACGCAACCTCTACTAATGCCATCTATATCTATGTTTATATCATGTAAACATCCTAATATGTCAAGTCTATATCCTAATATCATTTTTACCAAGTACATTATCCATTTAACGTACTTTTCAAAACGTTATATCAAAACAAGCATTAAACGTTAACGTTTATATCAAAACCCTAATTATATGTAATGTATACATATAAAATGAATGTACAAGCAAACACAGTAAGTGTACAAATAATCTATGCATAAAATTTGAAGTACTTTTCCCTCCAAAATAATGTACAACACCTTAAAGCTTAATATACAAGTAAATGATGCACAAATTCAAAAATAAGCATTTTATACCATTTTTCTTAAGGATTTCGTATAAACTATTTAAGCACAAGGTACAAGCCCTCTATGCACGACATTTAAATGTTATTTCCCTCTATTTTCACTTTAATGTACACGGCTAGAAAAACTAAAACCCTAACCCGAACTAAAAACCAAACCCGCCACCTTATTTCTCCTTTTTTACCCATTTTAAACCCAAGTTACTAACCAAGCACCTCCATGACCTCACCCTTATTTCACCAAGTAGCTTACAAGTACCTCTATCTCCTCCCTTGGCTACCAATTTGGCCAAGTCACCACCTTGTCACCCCTTCTTAGCCGCAGCCACATAAACCCCCCCTTCACAACCCTTCCACCTTGCAATGCTACACTTCTAGCTCACAACACTCATCACCTAGCATTCCTAAGTCACTACTCTACATCTTGGTCCTTACTCCAAGTCTTAGACTTGGCCTCCAAGGGGATTTCAACCTATAAATAGGACGAACCCTCATTTTCCTTCAACTCACACCTCTGAAACTCATAACACTCATCAAATGGAGTTCTAACTCAGCCAAGGGAGTTCTAAGAAGTATATACAAGCAGAATTGAAGCCAAGGAATCAAGAAAAGAAGCCATTTGAATCGTTATCAGGCGTGCGAACATAAAAACCCTCATTTTGACCCGTTTAAGCTCGAGTAAGCTTAATTCTCGTTCTATAAGCTAATTTTCTGTTTTAGAACTTTTATAATACTTATATGATCATGTACAAACTCTTGTTAAAAGCTTTGGATCAAAAACCATGCGTGTTTAAATTTCTAAAATCAAACGAACCTTTTGAAACCCTAAATAATCATTTTCTTGAATTCTATAAGCTAATCTCATAAGCTGTTGTAATAAGCTATTCTTATAAGCTTATTAGTCATTTCTATAAACTTTTTATCAAGTCTTAAAAGCTTAAACCCGTTGGATTAAGAATTCGAACCTAAACGACCCATTTTGTGATTTTAAGCTCGTAATCTCTTTTAATAAGCTATAAGCTCGTAAAAGCTATTTATCCTAACTTATTTTAGCTTATTGTAATAAGCTATAACCTGCAAATCTCTTTTGAAATCCTAAAAATAAGCTTGCATGGAATTTGGACTTGTTTTGCAAATTATTTTCATGCAAGGGGTATATATTGCAACTTTTGGAAAATATTAACTACAAGGGCTATTTCTGTAATTATATTAAAGTTATAACTCCAAGGGCTATTATTGCCAAGTTTTAAAGATAAAGGTTTAAATTATATATACTTTATATATAAAGGACTAAACTTGTAAAAGTTTATAAACCAAGAGTATATATTGCCATTTTTGCAAACCGTGAAAATATAAACATTTTAATATTTTTATATAAATTATAAAAATATATATTAATATTATAAAACTCGATTTTATTAAAACCCTCACATTATCGTTATTAATCATCAATTCGCGCGATTATAAAACAATTAACTTTATATTTAACGTAATTTATCATCGACTAACTTTTGAAGAAACTTAAAATCTTATCGTATCACGTTACTAGGGAGCTTCATGTGAGGAGTTTCATTTGGGTATACATTATGAACGAGTTTGCTGATTTAACGATTTTAAAGTGTCCATGGCTCCTCAAACGTTTTTACTACATGACTCTGAATTAAGATGGCCCCGAACAGTATCAATATTTGCCATAAATTAATAAAATCAAATTAATAACTATAAACTTTATAAAGTTTTGAAACGTAAACCATCACACAGAAGTAGATTAGACCTATTTTAACATATTACCCAGTTTGCGTGACGAAGCGGTTTACTTACACTTTATATACTTTTGCCCATCAATCATATTCCCCTGATAAGGATAAGTTTCAATAAGCTCGCATTTTAAATATTCTAATGTTTTCATAAACCCACGAGAGGGATACATGCTATAATCCATGAATATGAGTATTTTTCTAACTGTATGCTATCATGATATATTATTGCCTAAGTCCTTACTTTTGCCATTAAGACCCCACTATCATAAACCGTTAATTACTTTTCGGAGTAAGCGCGAATGTTGTGAATAAATCTATTTGGGACTGAGCTTCTGCGTTGGTGTACCTATACTTTATGGTAACCAAACGCACTTCATTTGAAACCCTATGCGGGTGTTTGGCAAAGGCACCCGTTGGGGCAATTTATTGTGATTATTGATTATCTCAAGGTCTCGGTGCATGAGCTTCGGGCAATAATACTGTTTTCTATAATAATTGTACTCATTGCAATTATTACACTTATGAGTGTATAACAACGTAACCTACTATTGAACTTATATTCAAACTATCATAAACCTATTAAATCACTCACCAAAGTGTTGACCTTTTTAGCAATGTTTATTATGAGCAACTTATGGCACGTAGTGACACATACTTGAGCCAAGTGCTAAACTGTTTATCATTCAAAGTTTAGTTTTCATTTAGATTTTGGGACCTCATATGTAAAAACTCTATGAAATAATGAAGTGATAACTTAACTTTTAAAAACGTCTCTTTGAAGTCGTTTCAAATGATTAAGACTGTTGTACCCTACGAAATAATACCCCAGATTTAGCTCCGCTGCTATTATGTCAAAATGGTGGGTGTTAAAACACCAAACCAGAGGCTTTGTTACAGCCAAATAAGCCGACGAAAAAAAACATAAATAAGCTTATAAAAACCTGTTAAACCACAAAAACAACCACAAGTACAAACACGGAGACATATCTATTTGAACAAAAATCATATGAAACCAACAAGACCATAATGTACAAACAACTATTAAACCTAACTCTGATTACCAATTGAAAGACCTTTTATTTTTATTAGAATCGATGACCATATGGATGTCACACCGCGCCAAGCGTAAACGTGAGTCGTAAACAAGAATGATATCATCACAACACAAGTGCATGGTGTCTATATAAAGAATACTAAAATATAAAACTTAAATTAAAACCAACACACAAAAGACCATAACAATACACAAAACCTAATGGTGTCTTATTTATGAGAAAGAGGAATCGTCAATAAATGACATGCAAAAACAAATCCAAGACAATTTCATGCAAACGCATTTATGTGAATTCCCCAAACGTAAAGCATAAATAGAACTCGGCAAACCCAAGCATCATAGCTGTCTCTTTTAGCCAATTCGCTCTATCTAAGCACCATTAAGCTCACCTAAAAATGATGCTTAAAACGTCAATATAAAGTTGAGCGAGAATCATAGGTTTACGACATACAACAATATCCAAAATAAACTTTAAATTAGCTGCTGTAATTACCAAAACAATTCATGACAACAGATAACAAACACCGGGACCAGAACGTGACCACGAACCACAATCAAATCAACTACATATTGCGCTACATGGCCTCAGAATTAGCTCCACTCAGTGCTTACCACCGTCACACCTCGTTTTGCATATTGGGATTCACAATACCAAACATATCATATCGCAACATAACGGGATGAAACATGCCCACGATCCAATACACATAACCACAGCAAGCTTAAAAATATTTTAACATGACAACAAGACAAGCATCATTCTCACCCTAAAATAACATAAGAAAAAAAGTGGCTAGCGTGCGCGCGCGAGCATACTTTGCACGTGCAGAGACGCGCTCGCTGCGAGAGCGCCAGCGAAAAACATCACAAACACTACCACAAATCTAAACACAAAATAACATCGTATTACACTCTAGCTAAGACAAAATCTTTTAATGCACATGTAACGAATCTATGGATGGGATGTCTAAGGTGTTTTATTAACCCCATGGGTCACCCCGACACCATACCCAACTTTAACCACTTCATTAACAAGTTTCATTAGTTAGTCACAATTTGTTCAAAACTGCAGAATTTTAACATGACTTAACGTACTCAAAATCTCTACTTACTGACCTCCATTATTCATACCAAAAATCACATATGTTCATCTATGAGTATATTAACTACCTCATGATTCCCAAGATCCATTTACATGCACAAGTACTCCTAAGAAAATCAAACTTTAAAACAGTCCAAATTCAGATCTGATTGCACACTAAAACGTTTGGACTTAAAAATCATAGTTAGACTCCAAATCAGAAGCTCTTATTTGGGGGATGAGACTAATAGACACATAAATTAAACTCGCTGTAGAAGGGAGGTGCGTTTAAAAAACATGTGGGAGGCCGAGAGCCGTGTCCTAATTCAAATTTTAAGTGGGGGGTTTTATACCTCATAATCAGACCCAAATCTGACCCGTATTTACTGTTTTGCTCGCGCTCGTGAGAGCTTTGCGCGCAACAATATTTGAATGACTTCCCAAACTCAAAATCGTTCGAGGCCGGACTTTTTGGAAAGTAGACTCTCTGGACTACAATTTAGACATAAGATTCATCAAAAATCTCGTTATCAATCATGAGATATCATCTAAACAACACGACCCAAAATTCTGCTCAAACCTAAATCAAGTTTTAAACACGAATTAAACCTAACCGATCATACCCATAATAAAAAATGCTCGATTAACAATTAAACCCTAATCATTATGACATGATTAATATCATAAATTACAATTTATAAAAAACTCTAAATTCCATCATAATAATTATTACATGTTTTTAATGATTAATAACTAACAAAGATTAATTAAACATACCTTAAAGCTTGTTTCCTTCACAAAATCAAAACCCTAAATTTTTCTCTTCTTCTTTTTCTCTTGGATCGGTCGAACAGTATATGAGAGAGGGTTATGGGATTTTATTTTGTATTTATAGGCCTCTAGAATAATCTAGATAATTCCTATTAGAGTCCAGTTTTTAATTAGTCATGGATATTCTTCTTCTTTTTAGGTCGGCCGATCCAGCACTATATATATATATATATATATATATATAGGATATATATATAAATATATATATATTTAAATAATATATTTATATATATAAAGTATATATTAAATTATTAATTAACTAATTACTTGCATTACCTTAAGTTTTTATAAAAACCTTAGCTTGTTTGCGCATACCTTTTCGCTTAAACGCAATTTACTAGACTTTTAAGAATAAATAACTTTTCACTTCTATTAACCCTAACTTTCCAAAAATAGAAATTTCGTTTCTTTCATATTCTAACTACATTTCCATCTTCCAAAACTCTAAATTTTTAAAATTAAGGTGATTTTTTGCCCCCATATCTCAATATCCTGGCTCCGCCACTGGTTATGATGCAAAATATGTAAGATTATATCACACAATCTTTTTATGTTTTTAGAACTCATTTTGATTTTACAATAGTTGTCATTCATCTTAAGCAAAATGTCACGGTTTCTAATCTTTTAAATTCATCACCATTTGAAGGTGAATGTTTAAGTAAAATCTCGTACTGGATAAGATGAGCGATGTTCCAGCCCTTGATGAGAAGGTTCCTTTTGGTTTATTGGGCTTTTATGAAACATGCCCTCAGCACAATTCTTAATTTGCCTTCAACGAAATTAAACCCAACCTCCTATCTCTTAGTTTTGTAAAATTCTATCGGGTAAATAATAAGAAAACCAATCGACAGATCACATGAGCATTTACAAAGAGGAGGGAAATATAGAACCGTAAAACCATCATCAACAAGAATCAATCGAACCTGAAAACACGTTTCACCAAATTCCAACACATTGATTAACATTTGCATCTCTTGACACTCAATTTTGAATATGGTAAATTGGCAAGTGAAAACCCTAACTTCACTTTTACTTTTGTTAACTAATGGTTAGTTTTTATTAGTCTATTAAGATAAAATACATGGGTAACCAGATTTTGTGATTGGGACTAATAAGAGTATTGATTTTTTGGTTGTCGTTTGTTTAAAAAAATGGCAGTTGGCTAGTAGCTTTTGTATGTTCGTAATGGTATTTTGTATGTTCGTTATTATAGTTCATAGCTTAACTAGTTAACTTAATTATGTATATATGTAATTATGTTTGTGGACTTGTATATACTTGTAGTGTAAATGCCTAATAGATTTTTGCTACCTTTTCTTGACAATAACAAGCAAGTCTTGACTTTAATTGCTTGCTAGCTGTGTTATTTTTTTTGTTTGTTATTTTTCTGCACACATTTTCTTGTAAATATATAATGTTTTTTGCACTTTATAAACAGGTTTTTCGTAGGTTTATGCACACCAAAAGCTGCATTTTGTTGTTGTTTTGTTGCTGACTTTGCTGTAGTTTTTGTTGTCTTTTTGCTGTTGTCTGGCTGCTGCAGTTAGGTTGTTTGGCTGCTGTAGTTAGAGTGTTTGGCTGTTGAAGTTAGGCTGTTTGGATTCTGTTGTTAGGCTGTTTCGATGCTGCTGTTTGGATGCTGCTGTTAGGCTGCTACTTTTTGGTGTAACGATGTTGTTTGCCTGCTTTTTGCACGCAATGTTAGGTGTGTTTTGTTGTTGATTTAGCACCATATAAGAGTTTTTATGCAGTATTAAGTCGGTTAAGTTCATTGTTGCTTCTTTGTTAATTTTTTTTTTTAAAATTAAGGTGATTTTTTGCCCCCATATCTCAATATCCTGGCTCCGCCACTGGTTATGATGCAAAATATGTAAGATTATATCACACAATCTTTTTATGTTTTTAGAACTCATTTTGATTTTACAATAGTTGTCATTCATCTTAAGCAAAATGTCACGGTTTCTAATCTTTTAAATTCATCACCATTTGAAGGTGAATGTTTAAGTAAAATCTCGTACTGGATAAGATGAGCGATGTTCCAGCCCTTGATGAGAAGGTTCCTTGCGTATCCGTGAATAAGAAAGAAAGACACGTCAGCCTCGCCCCGGGAGTGATCCCAAGACCAAGCTCGGGTGTGAAAGTAAGTATTAGTGAGAGCCGAGAGGGTGTAAAATAGTGTGTGTGATAATGCAGTAAATGCTACCTGAATAGCAGTAAATGAGGGGGTATTTATACTACCTGATTACTGTAGCGGTGTACTGTTCCTGACACTTAGGAAATGGGGGAGCCGAACTAAACCTAGGTCTTGTGTCAAGCGGCGGGGTTGCGTGGAAGACATGATCCCGTAAATCCTGAGATGGTGACATTCTTATGAGTGCCCGTTATTGACCGCTGGTCTAAAGAGGTAACATGTTTCATTGAACTTGATGTTTTGTCCTTTCCTTGGCCTTCTCTGATATGCCTTTTCGGCGTGGTTACGTACCCTTTGGACGCTAGGCCCCTCAGGATATATACGCGGACACCTGAAAATTATGTTGTCCATGACAAAACGTATTACCACTTTACCGATGATTCTTACCAAGGGGTTGGCCTCTATCCACTTAGTGAAATAGTTAATTGTCATAATTACGAACTTGGCTCCTCCCTTTGCAGGTGATAACGGGCCAAGGATGTCCATGCCCCACTGGTAGAACGTCCATGGGGCCATGATGGATGTCATGAGGGTTTTTGGCAACCTCAGAGCCGGCGCGTGTATCTGACATGAGTCGTACTTTTGAACTTCCTCCTTAGCATCCTCATGCATGGTTGGCCAATAATATCCTTGCCTTATTGCTTTCCTTACCACAGCTCGTGGACCGACATGCAGGCCACAAGACCCCATGTGGATCTCTCGTATGACATAGTTTGCTTGCAAAGGAACCACACATCTTAACATTGGTACTAAGTAGCCTTTCTTGAAAAGTACACCGGACTTCATGGTGTATTGACCGATCTTGGCTCATAGATATCGTGCCTCGTTTATGTCCTCCGGCCATACGCCTTCTTCCAAACACCGTATGATCGGAGTCATCCAATTGTCTCCTTCCTCTTCAACTATGGTGTGTACCTCTCGGCATTTTGTAGACTGTTCGTTGAGCACCTCGACTAATACTTCCTTGGTCAAGTGGTTGAATGCAACCGAAGCCAGCTTACTTAGTACATCTGCCTTCTAATTCATGCTTCTAAGGATGTTTTCAACTGAGAATGATTTAAAATCCGAAATATATTCCTTAGCCTTTGCAAGGTACTTTATCATGTTGTCTTTACTAGCCTCGTAACTTCCATTGATCTAGCTCGCCATAAGTTTGGGGTCAATCCTGACTTTTATATTTGATATGTTCATCTTTCGAGCTATTCTCAATCCAGCCAGAAGGGCTTCGTACTCAGCATCATTGTTGGTGCTAGGGAAGGTGAGACGGAGAGCATAGGTGTATTCAACGCCGCTAGGTCTTATCAAAACCAAACCTGCCCCCGACCCTTTCGGATTAGAGGCTCCATCAGTAAGCAAAGTCCAACTTTCAATATTGTCTCTCTCCAATGGTACCTTCGGCATCCGGAAGTACGATTCTGCCTTTTCTCCTTCCGGGGCTTCTGAAAGAAAATCTGTGAGAACTTGACCTTTTACAGCATTGCGCGGCATAAACGTGATGTTATATGCTCCTAACTCCACAACATATTTTTCCAACTTTCCCGAGGCCTCAGTTTTACTGAGAATATGCTTGATTGGCTGGTCCGTGATGACTTTCGCTGGATGGGCCTCAAAATATCTTATTAACCTTCTAGTCATGTGAATCAGGGAAAGTGCCAGCATTTCCATGGGGGCACAATTTCTTTCGGCTTCGTTCAGCGTCCTGCTTACATACTGAACGAGACATTGTCTTCCCTTCATATCAGTTAAGAGAACCGCACTTACCGCTTCTGCTGCTACCACTAGGTATGCATACAAGGTCTCCTTCGAAAAAGGTGGGGTTAGTGATGGAAGGTCCAAAATAAGTTTTTCATTTGATGGTGATGACATCAAATAACGTCTATTTTATAGCATCATTTATCCCACGATGTTAACCCATTTTATATAGTTATTGCAAAGAATTGTTACTTAATCGTTTATATTTGAGAATTGCAGTAATTATGGAGTAATTGGTGAAACTTAGCAAAAGGCGCGCATTCTGAAGCTTAAATGAAGATATTTTGAAGATTACTGTTCTGAAGACCAATACGTCATATCCATCAAGGAAGATACGGCGTATCCGTGCCTGCACTCACCAACGACCACAAAAGGAATGAAGATCAATACGCCGTATCCAGATGACTCAATACGTCGTATTCAAGATATGGAATCAATATAATATTCTAGAAGATATCAAACGTGGTCCCTACTCTAAGAAACCCCCAATACGCCGTATTCAACTCTTGGATACGCCGTATCGAACCGACTTCCAGACCCTATAAATACAAAACTCAAAAACGAGTTTTAAGTGTGCTAAATCATATTCTCGATACCTAAACCACAAAAGTCGATTTTCAGAGGAGAAAAAGAGCAGAAAAGGTCGAGCAACGTATTCAATTCCATAGGAGACATCGTGTAATTCCATATACTTTTGTAATCATTTAGTTTTTGGTATCATTCGTTAACTCGGTTAGTTTACCTTGGCTAAATTATTACTCTTGTATTTATTATGACGTTTGAAGGCTAATACCTTCGAGTATTAGCCATTATTATGAAGATTCTGAATGTTTGGTATTTGTTTATATCGATTTCTTGATTTATCGTTGAGTGCTTGTTTATGTTTACCAATTTATACTTGTTTACGCGCTTTTGTATGCGACCTATCATTCAACTGGATCTAGCAAAGTGGACCAAGCGGATCTAGAGTCCGGGATAGCTCTCCATATAGTAATTTATACATCTAGAATAATAGTTACACAAGTATTGTCCTTCTAAGTCTGTGTTTAGGATACGCTTCATGCTTAACTAGTTAATTTGATATTGCCGATTGTTTATTGATCGTGTTGACTAGCAGGTGACCTAGATAATTAAACAAATAACGTTCTGATTCCACTAGATAGTTGGAAAATTGGACTACTAGTGTATAGATTGCCATTAAGCGGTAAGTATGTAAAGTCTTTATGAGCTAGGGTTTAACAAGATCACCATTGCTTTAATCCCTAAGATAGATTATAATAAGCAAATAAGGATGCTTTATACGGATGCTTTAATTGTGATAGAATTAATGTGTCTAGGTCTTAGGATGATGTAACACCTAAGTCTTAAGAATGATATGCCACCTCGAGAGAAGAAATCATTGCACTTAATAAACAAACCAACGTTCTAATCGGACTAATAATGGTTAATACAGTTTTCTTATATAAGGTTCGACCGCTCTTTTATATTTTGTCTATAGCTTGCATGGGTAACAGTGTCTTGAATTGATTGTAGTCACCAACCAAACCGTGCCAGTCTCTCAGGCTGAAAACCCCCTTTTCCCGTTAGAATTAGGATTTAGACTGACATAGGTTTAACATAGGATTAAAATAGAATTAACATAGATGAGATAACCAAGGTATTAATTAAATTGATAGATTTAACCTCGCTCTCAGTGATCGACACCATACTTACTACGAAACTACTACGGATCGGGTACACTGCCCGTTAAAGTGTTGTTTTTTGTTGAGTCGGCAAAATATAAATTTAAAAGTTGAAACAATAAATTATACACCACACAACGACACATCAGATGGAAAGCTTCTTTCGCCTCACTCGTCCATTGGTATTCATGCTTGTTTTCTTTGGTTATATTTTTCAAGGTGTTGAAGAATGGCAAAGATCTTTCAGCTGACTTGGCGAGAAATCGATTAAGAGCAGCCAATTTTCCGCTCAGATTTTGCATCTCATTTAGTGTTCATGGGGATTGGAGGTCTGCCAAGGCCTTAGTCTTTTTGGGGTTAGCCCTGATCCCTTCTGACGTTACCATGTATCCTAAAAACTTTCACTCTTCTACCCCGAAGGAACATTTCTTAGGATTCAGTTTCATATTGATTTTTTTTCAAATTGTCCAAAGTCTTTGCTATGTCGGCCAATAACATTTTTTCATCCTTGCTCTTAATCACCATGTCATCCACATATGCCTTCAAGTTCCTCCCGATTTGGGACTGAAATGTTAAGTCTACCAGCCTTTGATACGTAGCCCCTGCGTTCTTCAGTCCGAAGGGAATTTTGGTGTAATAGTACGTCCCTTGATCTGTGTAAAATGTTGTCTTTTCTTTGTCCTCCTCTGCCATTTGAATTTGGTGATAGCCCTTATAAGCATCCAAGGAACATTTGCATCTGAATCCCATCACTGACTCTACCTTACAATCTATGTTGGGTAGTGGGTAATAGTCTTTTGGATAAGCAGAATTTAAGTTTTTGAAATCGATACACATTCTCCAGGTTCCATCGCCCTTCTTGACTAAAACGGGGTTAGATATGTACGTGGGGTACCTGACCGGGCGAACTATGCCTGCCTTCATCCATTCGGCAACCTCGTTTGTTATCACTCCACTTTTTTAGGGGAAAAATTTCTTCGCTTTTGGCACATCGGATCCAAAGAGAGGTTTACGTTCAGCGTATGTTCTATAATTTTTCGTGGCACACCCGTCATGTCAGACAGTTCCTATGCGAAGATTCCCATGTTGTCTTTTAACAGACATTTAAGTTGGTCTCTTCACACTTCGGACAACCCTCTTCCGATGGTAACCAGTTGATCTAGAAATAACAGGTTAACCAGTACTTCTTCTGTCACTGACACTTCTTTTCCCCTTTTGGAACTCTCTTCCTCGATCATCTGTTTCTTCTCTAAACGTTTGCATTCCGCGATAATGGTTTTTCGGGTGACTAACATAGCCACACCTTTTGGGGTAGGAAATTTCATCATGGAGTGAATGGTGGATGGAATGGCTCGCAGGGTCTTTAGTCCGGGTCTCTCCAGAATGATATTATAGGGGGAAGGAGCTCGGACTACGATAAATTTCATGGAGGTCCTTCTTCACAAACCACCATTTCCAAAACGTACCGCCAACTCTATCTTCCCCAACGGCTTTGATATTTCTCCCGTAAATCCTACTATATCTGTCTGAGTTTCTTTCAGTTTAGCTTTTATCCTTGAATCGAGGTTTTTGAAACAATGATCGAACACTACTTCAACTGAGGACCCTTCATCCACATACACCCGCTTAACCAAGTATCCTTCCACCTCGGCCTCAACGATCAAGGGTTCGTCGGAGATATCTTCTGAGGATATTGACGGGAAGGTGATAAGGGTGTTCATCCATGCCTCCGTCACCTCCCATCCCTTCCACTTCTTGTCTTTGACTGAGTTCACACTGACCACATTGATTATCTTTACTAGCTGGGGAGCATCTCTACCCTAGGAGCCTCTTCCCCTCTGTCTTACGTCTTTTACTAGGTGATTCAGCTTTCTTGATTCTAGTGCCATTTCCAACTGTTTTCTCAGTCGGATATAATCGTTTATATAGTGGCCCTTTTCTTGGTGATAGTCGCAATATCGGTCAATGTTTCCTGTCCTCAATAGATTTAGCATGGGTCGAGGAGCTGGGAGACGTAGTTGTGTCTCGGTGGCTAGAATTTCTTCTGGGTGCTTGGTTAAGGAGTCTAGGGTGAATACCGGAGCAACCTGATTATTATACTCTCCCATCGGAGGCGGGTATGGGGCCCTGTAGTCTCTTCCCCTGTTCGTAGGGAATGCATCTCTCCCTCTATAATTGTTCCGATGATCACCCATTCGTGTATCCCCCAGGTGGGTGTTTCGGTATGACTGGTCATCTTTTCTGCTACATGGAAGGGATGCTTTACGATGGGGATCTCCCGCCTCTCCTTATGGAAGTTCGGTACTTGCATATGCTTCTTCGGATCAAACAAAATCATCCACCCTCTCCATCATCTCATTTACCGTAACCGGAACCTTGTTCGAAAAATGTTTGGCCAATTCAGGTGATTTAACCGCATCCATGAACGGCGAGATCTTCATGACCTCCGGGACACCCATTTTGAAACCAGTTTTTACCGTACACCTTTCTTTAAACGTTGTTAATGACTCGTTGGCTTTTATGACTATCTTATTAATTTTATGTGGTTCCTTGATTCGTCAATTTTAACACACGTAAAATAATATATATAATACTATGGAAAATCACCAATTTACCCTTGAGGACAAAGGTAAAAGGAAACTCTTCAAAATATATATAATATAATATAATACGTATATTAACCGGAAAGTATGATTTCCTGGGTCGTTTCCCTAACGATTTGTAAAATTGAAACCTCGCTTGTTGTTCGGACAATGATTTGAATGGGAAACAATAGTTGATTTGATTATCTACTTTTAACAATTAAAATTAACAAGCTCTAACTATTAAGCATGAAAACAAACAACGGGAATTTAAATTTTAACTAAAAACGCAAAACGAGAACCTTAAACGAAGGCCAAAAACCTTAAATTTATAAAATTAAACCTAAATTGAGTTTTTTTTTAAATGGACTTAAATTGACTAAAAAGTAATTTTAAAGAAAACTATAACAAAAACGGAGTTAAAATGAATGTTAAAACACAAAAAAACGAAAACAAGAACGAATCCCGTTCTTTAGAAAACGAAATTTTGCAATTTAGACTCTACGAAAGCAAAACTAATTTTCCTATGAACTTTAGGATAAAATAAAATTTTTTAAAAAAGATTTTTATTTTTTTGATTATTTTTCTATTTTTTATGATTTTTCAAAGTTTTTAATGAAAATAAATGATTAAAATACTAAATTAACTCTAAAAATTCTAGAAAAATGACAGAAAATAGCTTGAACTATCTAAATCCTAGGAAAAATAAGCCCAAAGTCACAGCTTATGAAATAAGCCGCGAAATAAGCTTAAACGGCTTATTAGGCTTGTTAAGCAAAACAAGTATAAAAGATTTCTTGTGCAAGGGTCTTATGAAAAATACCCAAGGGCACAACGGTAAGGAGTGGGAGGGTGTGTTATAAAGGTTGAGGTGTTGAGGTCGGGGGTTCGAGTCTTGCTCACCCCCGACTTCCACTTCCCTTTTTTTTGGTTTTTATAAAAAACTTAAAGAACAAAAGTTGTAGAGAACAACTTTTGTATCAACTTTAATAAAAGCACTATAAGCTTAAACTCAAAAATAAGCACTCTAAAAGCTTTTTAATAAGCTGAAAACAGAAAGTTAGCCTTTAAGCTCTAAAAGCTTAAATTCACTAAAACACTTGCACACAATTCATTATAAGCTCAAATGCAATTTTAAAAGCTATCCTGGAAAGCTAATGATGTCTACTATCTAATTTTAATAAGCTTATCTAAGCATTAACACTTTAAGCTAACTAGATTTGAAGATCTAAAATGCAAACTCAGAATTTAACTCAAAAAGCTCAAAAAGATATTAAGCTAAAAAGCACAATAAGCTATTTCAGATTCTAAACTTTTGAAAAATTAATTACCTATCTATAAGCTAATAATCTAAATCATAAAAACAAGTATTATAAGCTAGAAATTCAAATTAGGAAGCTAACCACTAGATACTACTGTTTTTGTCTTTTTGAGGATTTTTGATGGACTTTTAAAGCTGATTTACCTATGATAATAAGCTAGAAAATGAAAAATAAGTTTTAATCTATATTAAGCTATGTGTAATCTATAAACCTACTGACTTTAAGATCCTAAGTCCGACTAATACTAGCTTAATTGAGGCTTAAGAAGACAGCAGTAGTAACTTTGATGCAATTGACAAAGGGGCAAAAACTATTATGAAGGTTACCTTAGTCAAGATTTTATCCATGTAAGCACTTTGACTTAGTCCAATTAACCGCTTTGATCTATCTCGGTAGATCGTGATTATAGGAATAAATGCCACTGCCCCCAAACCTTTAATAGCAAAACACTTTCCAAGATATGATTTTACATCTTTTAACATTGGAATGTAATTTCCTATGATTATTATGTCATCAGCATATAAGATGAGGAATATAATATTACTCCCACTAGTCTTTTGAGATACACATGGCTCATCAAGATTTTGAGTAAAACTAAACTTTTTGATTTCCTCATCAAATCTTTTATTCTAGCTTCTTGATGCTTGTTTAAGTCCATAAATGGATCTTTGAAGCTTGCATACTTTCCTGAGATGTTTAGGGTCAATAAAACCTTTAGGTTGTACCATATAAATATTTTCATTAAGATAACCATTTAAGAAGGCAATCCTGACATCCATTTGCCAAATCTTATAGTCATATTATGCTGCTATGGCTATAAGAATCCTAATAGCTCTAATGTTTGCAACAAGAGATAAGGTTTCTTCATAGTCAATATCATAGGTTTGAGTATAACCCATCGCTACGAGATGAGCTTTATAGGTTTGTACTTTTTCATCCATGTCGGTCTTCTTCTTGAAGAGTCATTTACTCCCAACGGTCTTAGCATTAGGAGGAAGATCAACCAAGCGCCAAACTTGATTATCTTTCATGTATTGCATCTCCGCATTCATAGCATCAAACACTTACCAAAACTAGGATCTGACAGTGCAACTTTATAGTTAGTTAGCTCATTAACATCCCCTAAACTATGCTCCTTAACTTCTACATTTAGACATAAGTGTTCAGGAGATTGATGTATCATTACGGACCTATGAATGGGAGCAACATCTTCTTGAGGTTCAAGACTATCTGCCTTAACAAGATGTTCACTAGTATTTTCAGAAGTTGATGTATCTCCATCTTGAATTTCTTCAAATTCTACAGCCCTCTCACTGGCTTCTTGAGAGATGAGATTCTTTTTAAAGAAGCATACCTTGCAACAACAATTTGTTTTCAGGTGAGAAGTAGAAGTAGTAACCCATTGTTTCCTTTAGGTATCCTATAAAGATACACTTAACAAATCTTTGTTGGTGTTTGTCAAGCGTTTCATGCTTCACAAGTGCCTCACATCCCTAGACCTTTAAGTAAGATAAATTAGGGACTTTCCCATACCATCGTGGCTAGGTTTGGAGTAATCTCCAAGAGTACGGATAGGATTCGCGTCTCCCATGGTGGTTGACGAGAATGGATTACGAAACAAATAACACAAAGAAAAGATAGACTACGAGAAAGCTAATATACTGGAATTAAAATTCTCACTTGATAGGAATCAAGCGAGTAGAACTAAGTTAAACAATGATCGAAACCTAACTATTCCCCACGCAGCGGCGCCAAAAACTTGATGTGAGGGTTGCGAAGACTTCACAGGAAGTTTTACAATCCCCTAGGCAGTGTACCTAATCGTTGCAGTGTAGTATAGGCAAGACTCGGGGGTTGTTATCGTTCTCTAGGGGAATAGGTTGGGAAGGCTCGAACACGGTCTAACAGAATTCTAAGGGGTTGAGAGAAGATTCTTTTTGTGTTTTTATATTTATAAGAAAGCAGGTAAATATCATGGTTTGAGAGGTTGGTTTGATTAACTAATAATTAAACTAATTATAATCTATACTACTGGTGATAACTTTATGATAAAAAGATGTATTTACCTAATCATGCACTACTCCTCAGATTGCTTCTCCTAGATCTGTTGCCTTGTCACACTTGTGATGATCTGTGTAAGTATTTCCTAGGTCATGAACGGATTACACGAACCCGCCGTCTATTTAATATTCCGTTAGGGCAACGCACAAGTAAGGTAGTATGAAGACTATTACAAGGCCCCTAAGAGTATATTAAATGCATGTGAAATATCTTAAGAGGGATCAACCATATTAGGGGTAAGGTAGTATGAAGACTGTTACCGATGGTATCCTTTCTACACTACTCGCGTTTCCCTAGACGTCTATGCCAATTTAATATCTTATGGCTAGTTTTCTAGAGCCTAACGCGCACATCCATCAACAAGAAGCAACATCAAAAGGATCTACAACCTAAGTTTCATGCAATCATAAGTAAATACAAAGGAGGGTTTAGCCTAGCATGTTAAAGATAAAGCAAGAACATAAATCAATCACACAACACATAGACATATTGAATGATTAATGATAAATAATCTTACTTGATTAAAACATGGATTAAAGGTAGTTACAATAGGGTTCTGAGGCCCTAAAAACGACATTAAAAGCTGCTAGAACGACTAGAGTTCGTCTCCCTAAAGTTATACAAAGTTACACACCTTAAAACCCTAATTTCGGTTTAATATATATAAAAAAATCGTTGCGACGGCGTCGCTTTGAAGTCCCGACGCCGTCGCCACGTAGATGATTCTAGATCCTCTTTTAAGTCGGCCACGTCCTGACGCCGTCACTAGATAGATTACGATGACGTCGTTTTATGCCCGCGACGCCGTCTCCACACGCTGCATGCATAATTCTTCAAGAGATTTGGTGTAGGTCCTTAATCTTGTCCATTTCTTCTCTAAATGAGCCAAAGTCACGTGTATTTTCTCCAAATGCCATCCAAGTGCTAAAAACCTGAAAACAAATGATTAAGCACATAATCTGGGAATATTTGCATGTTTTAGGGGGTTAAATGACCCCGAAATAGTGTATAAAATGACAGCTCATCAAATACCCCTACACTTGGGATTTACTTGTCCTCAAGCAAATAGGCTTTTCTACCTAGACAATAGCAATATTGGGGTCATTTAACCCAAAAAATGTATAAAATGACATCTCATCAAATACCCCTACACTTGGGATTTGCTTGTCCTCAAGCAAATGGACTTTTCTACCTAGATAATAGCAATATTGGGGTCATTTAACTTACTCTTTAAAATCTTTTTACAACACAACCTTCTAGACCTCGTAATTAAAAGCATAGAAAGTATATACTAGCACCTCACATAAGTGTTTAGGATTCTCTTTTTTTTCTCTCGTCCTTGTATAATAAATTAAACATAATAGGGATAAACGGAAAATCACAACGACTTATTACCCGTCATAGTCTAATAAATTACCATAGGCTTGGTAAAGGATCAAACCTCCATCGCTAGATGCAAGTATTAGTCATTATTGTCAAAGAGGTCTTTTAAAGGGTTTTGAGGTGTAGGTGTAAGATAACATTAATGGAAACGGAAATGGATGAGATACATTTAGGAAGTGGGTTTTGGGTGAATTTAGGGTGAAAGGGTTAGCTAGTTATATATACGAATACACGCTGATTTGGTTGCTAAGACAAGACTCGGACAAAGATATACAAACTCTACACAACTATACATCAATCTCTTTTCTTTTTCTTTTCTTCACTCTATGATAAACATAAACATAAGCAAATGGCAGACCATACATTTTTTTTACTTCTTTTTTTATATACATTTTTTGTACACTTTTGCCCTGCCATTGCTTAAACATATAATACATCATAGGGGTTTATAGATACACCCTTACACTTGAACTTTTACATACTTGATATTTACAATCTAACTAATGACCCTATTTGAGGTGGATCAACATAACATAGAGCTTATTAAGCTCTATTAGGGGTAATAAATTACTTCTCCCTAATTCTTCATAAGTTGAATACTACCATGAATCCAATCGTCCTAAAATTGTATTTACAAAGATAAGGATTTAGCCAACCATGTACACAATAAAATAACATGGTTAACAATAATAAAGACTAAAAGTGATTACCATAAGGCAGGCTAAGGCAATTGGGTTATGTATAATCAATTATAACATAATGGGGAAACGGAAAATCAATACTCATTACCTGTCATAGCATATAAATTACCATAGGATTGGTAAAGGATCAAACCTCCACCGCTAGGCGCAAGTATTATTCATTACTGTCAAAGAGGTCTTTTAAAGAGTTATGGGGTGTAGGTGTAAGATAACATAAATGGAAACGAAAACGGATGGATACATTTAGGGAGTGACTTTTGGGTAAATTTGGGGTGAAAGGGTTAGTTAATTACTTATAAGAATACACGCTGATTTGGTTGCTAAGCAAAGACTAAGACAAAATATACAAACTCTACAAAACTCTACACCAATCTCTTTCTTTTTCTTTTCTTGACTCTATGATAAACATAAAAATAAGCAAATGGCAGCCCATACATTTTTTCATTCTTTTTTTATATATATTTTTTCGTACACTTTTGCCCTGCCATTGATTAAAGATATAATACATCATGAGGGTTTATAGATACACCCCTACATTTGAACTTTTACATACTCGATCATTTACAATCTAACTAATGACCCGATTTGAGGTGGATCAAAATAACATGAAGCTTATTGAGCTCTATTGGGGGTAATAAATTACTTCTTCTCCAATTTTTTATAAGATGAATACTACTATGAATCCCAATCGTCCCAAAACAGAATTTACAAGGATAAGGACTTAGCAATTGTGTACTCAATAATTAACGTGGGTTAAAACAATAACGTACTAAAAGCGAGTACATACAAGGTAGGCTAAGGCGATTTGGGTGTAACGATTGGTTTAAGGGTGACAATGCTCTTCATTAATAGTCTGGTTTAACCAGAAAATTACAAGAACCATGAAAAATGATAGGCTTAGAGGGTTGTACTAGGGGTATCCTACACAAAAAATGAGTGCATGGCAAGGGTGTGGGATAGTTATATGATCCGTGTGACCATCATAACAATTACAGGTTTAAAACATGGGTTAATCCTAGTGCCTCTTATCTAGCAAATCCTAATACTTACTATGCGGTCTTAGGATGCATCACAAAAACAAGTTCTAGAATTTAAGATACTACCAGTACACTCTTATAGTTTAATACAGATACCAATGCTCCAGAAAAGGCGAGAAAGACCATACGTACACATCCGTAATGACGAAATACACACATATGACTGCATTCGAACCTTAACTCGAGAAAGCTAAAGGTAAAAACTATCTTGGGTATCAATAATGGATACCTGGATTCTTAAAGATCTAAAGGCGAACCTCACATTTTTGGGGTGGAATTTTAAGGGTTTTGTGCTAGTCATACACATTCCTATCCATGAGACGCTATTAATACTCGGTCTTCGTCGGTATGTGTCATAAAAAAATTTAAATTTGAGTCAAAATTACCTTTTTATGCTATGTTTTGATATATTACCCATCATTTTAAGGACAAAGCAAATAACTATTAAAGGAATAGTTTCTAAGGCTTATTTTCCCTCTACACTTAAGTTGAACATTGTCCCCAATGTTCTATAGAAGTATCCGTAAAAACAAATAAAGCGAAAAGAAAACAAGTAAAAGAAACTAGTACTCCCCTGGTTTGCTCAATAATAGAGAAGAAACATGCGATAACTAGTTAAATCGTCCTCCAAGAGTCATCCAATGAAACTTTCTAAGAACTTCCAAGCTTCTTCTTATCAAATATAACATGTAATCAAAGACAAAGACAACTATACCAAGCATAAAATCGACGGAATAGATATATATACAACGAGAATTTAGGGTTTTGACTCTATGAAAGCTGTAAAGATAAGATGAGAGTAATGATGTAATCATATGTTTATGCAGGTTTATAAAAGAATTTACATATTTTAAATGTTGTGCAAACTATTTTTCTAAAATACTTGATTTTTTTTAATTTTCCTATAGCTTGGCTCACGACGCTGTCAGGAGGAATCTTGACGCCGTCTCCAGGCTCTGAGCAAAATTTTTATTTTCGTTTTCTTTGAAAAACTTTCTGCACGCGATTATATGAGTTATTTCCTGTATGAAATTGCTGCATGAAACCTGAGATTAGTCAATACAATCATATGACTCAAAACTGACGCGGATTAATCTAAAAATTTATTTTAAATGTTTGAATTGGTTCTTAAAAACCGGATATTTCCCCTACACTTATTTTGTGCAAAATACCTTTGATTGTAGATAAGATGAAGTTACAAACAAAACAAAGCATGTTTACAAAGTGATTCAAACATTATAAAACAAACAATAAAGAATAAAACATAAAACACTCCTAAATTCGGGAAAGTAAATATTGGGTTGCCTCCCAAAAAGCGCTTTTCTTTATTTATAAGTCTTGTAGCTAGACTCGAAGTCACACGTCCTTATATGACCTCTCCTTTGTTTCTCTTGGCCTTCATTGCTATCAAGCTCCGAATGGCTCTGCACACATTTTCATCATGTTTGTATTCGAGTCCCAAATCTAAGCTATTAGAGTAGTGGGTTTTTCTACTGTTGTCATTGTTACTTTCTATGATAAAAGGAGGTATGCGATTGGTTTTTATGTCTGTAAAATCTATGTGTTTGAACATTTCCATCTTGTTGGGCATTTTAAACACGATCTTCTCCTTATCTTTTTCAAACGTGATTGTTCCTTCCTCTTTGACGTTCAGGGATAAGGGGTTATACAGAAGTATGACGATGAAGTTCATAGTAATTAGAGCTCCATCCCCTTACAATATCATTTTGGGGAGAACTGGTCTGAAAGCCCTTTGGGTCATCCATTCCTCGATACACTCCATGATGAAGTTACCTACCCCTTGGGGGATAACAACTTTGGTTAGCAAGACGATGATAATATCGGAATGCAGAAGATTGGAGAAGAAGCAAATGCTTGACAAAGAATGAGACCAGAAGGTCGTTCCTAATAAGGTGTCATTTTATACACTTTTCGGGATCATTTAACCCCCTAAATCATGCAAATATGCCCAAAATATGTGTTTAATCGTTTCTTTTTGTGTTTTTAGCACTTGGATGACATTTGGAAGAAATACACGTGACTTGGACTCAATTTGAGAAGAAACTGACAAGATTTCAACTCCACACGAAATTTAATATCAAAAGGGCATAGAGAGTGTGAAGACGGTGTCACATAACCTTGTGACAACATCTAAGTGTTCAAGTGACAACGTCAAAAGTAACCAACTTAAAGAAGCCCATAGAAGATTCGGCGGGTTGACGGCGTCGCAATTAACAAGTGACGTTGTTGCGACTAATTTCCTATATATACAGCCTTAGTTTTTAGGGTTTAAGGGTGGAATTCATAAGGAATATTTATGGAATGATTGTATACATTGGTTCATTCGTTTTTAGGGTTTTATAACCCTATTGTATCCACCATTACACCATGTTTTATTAAAGTGAAGTTCTTTTATCCTTTTAATCTTTCGATGTGTCTATGTATTGTTTGATTAATTGTTCTTCGCTTTCAATTAACATGTTAGGCTAAATTTATTAGTGTTTGCTTATGATTGCATGAAACTTAGTTTGTAATTCCTTTTACTATTGCTTCTTGTTGGTGGTGTGCACGTTAGGCTCTAGAAAACTAGCTTCTTTATTGATTGCGAAGACGTCTAGGGAAACGTGATTGTGTAGAAAGGATATCATCGCAATAGTCTTCATACTACCTTGCCCTAATATGGTTGATCACCTTTTAAGTGTTTGAACGCGTGTAATATACTCTTAGGAGCCTTGTAATAGTCTTCATACTACCTTACTTGTGCGTTGTCTTAACGGAATATTGCATAGAAAGTGGGTTCGTGTAATTCGCTTGTGAATTAGGAAATACTTACACATTACATCGCAAGGGTGACGGGCAATAGGATTAGGAAGAGCAATCTAAGGAGTAGTGCATGATTAAGTGAGCACATTTGTTTACCTATACGAGTTTCCACATAATTAGATTAGATTAGAATTATATTAGTAGTTTAATTAGTTTAAAACAAACCCCCTTCAAAACCCGAGATTTTACTTGCTTTCTAAAAAATATAAAAATACAAAAATAATATTCTCTCAACCTTTAGACCTTAGTGACATTCGATTTGAGCCTACCCAAAATATTCCCTTAGAGAACGATAACAACCATCGAGTCTTGCCTATACTACACTGCAACGATTAGGTACACTACCTAGGGGATTGTAAAACTTTGGTGTTGCAATTTACGCACATCAAGTTTTTGGCGCCGCTGCCGGGGAATAGTCTAGGTTTCAGATTCTATTTAGCTTAGGTATACTAACAAGATTCCTAT